>CM030371.1:25521895-25785289 GCA_003604175.2 Clonorchis sinensis | reverse complement strand
TGGCCCAATCCAGCTCGGTTGTAGCTTGGGTGTGGAGTTCACTGTTGCACCTTTGACGTCTGTTACGGAAAGAAGTGCTGATAACTGTACGTACTTTGGGCGCTCCGTCCACGTGAGACTTGCCTCCTCCAGAGCGTCACTGCGTATAGAATTCGAGGGGTCCGCGGTGGTTGAGTAGAAACTGCTGTCCGGAGTCGCGGTCGTTTGCCTCGGCGTGCTTTCAGGAGCACAAGGGGCTATAACTACAATCGGTTTGGCCTTAAGTTTTGGATCGGCCGAATTGGCGCCATCCGGAAGCTTTTTCCGCATCTCTTCCCTAGAACTGCTGTGGCCTGGCTTCCGTGCGTCTAGAGGGCGATCCTCAGATAGACGCCTGATCGTTGGATTTGTCTTTTGGACGCTGGCAGCCCGACCCAAAATCTTCTGTACGGCCGACGGCGAGGAAAGGGTAACGAGAAGCCCGAGTGTTCGCTTGCTTCCCTTCTGGCGTAACCAGTCTGCGTGAAGCGATTCGTGGTCAGGCTTTGAGAGGACACTGCCAAGGAGCGATTGTGCCTGCTTCGTTGGCGTGACTTTTCTAGAGAATGACCCCCAGATTATCAGTCTGCTCTCCCTTACGCGTCTGTCCACGAGGGACGCCGTGGCGGTCTTTATTGCCGCATCGGAGAGCTGGATAACCTTTTTCGCAGCCAGCAGACCAGGGGTGGATAGTGCAAGGTACTCGTTCAGCGAGGAAAGTTCCTTGTCAATTTTCATTCAGATCGCTGCATTTTTAGTGTTTGCGTCTGTCAGAGCTTTTTGAGAGAAGCTCGAGTTTCGTCGCGAGTACATCGATTAACGAGGAGCACTTACACTGGTCTGTGTGATTCGGTAGTGAGGAATTGGTCTTGTTTTTTATGGCTTTCTTCTTAGTTTGGGAATGCATTGCACCTTAATGTGGAGGCAGCTGGCGCATACAAACGGGTCAGGAGAGTTAGCCGGTTGGCTTACCTGGTCGTCCTGTTAACCCGTGCATTTAAAGTGTCACCAGGCCTTGCAGGTGTGGCATTGCATACCCCGTCTCACGTTCGATGGACAGCTATTTCGCCCACATCTGTTGTGGACCATCGATGACTGCAGAGAGCAGCCTGCATTGACTAGTGACATGAGTGCGATTAGATGCAGAGTAGGAACTGGGTGCAAAGTAGCAGGGATTATAACGTAAATGTTATGTTGGTGTGAGAAAATTCAACAAATAACACGTATAAACTCTGTAAATAGTTTGAATAGTGAAAGAATTCTTTCACGAATTAGCACGAGGGAAAAACGAAACCAATTTCGAACGTACCGCGAGTACCGCGAGATGGATGACCCGCAAAGAGCATTTGTAGTTGTCGACCCAACCAAGTTTACCGGTTGGTGCTATCATACTTGGTTGCCGGGCCACAGACTGTCAACATATTGTTCGCTTTCATCCAGCAAAGGATGGACGAAAAGAGCACTGTGAAGCAAACGGTCTTCTGCTATGTGGAGTAAATGCCCTAACCACCATAACCCACGAAGCGTGAGTAAATCCTTAATCGCGAGAAAGTTGCTTCCCCCTAGGACCATCTGGCGTACCTCAACATTACCAATCCAGTGTTTTGACCAGACCCAACCAGTGGTTTGGAGACACCGACAATCAAATACTGCCATCTTTCGTATGTCCACTGCGCGTTACTGTTACGCCAGATGGTCCTAGGTTGAAGCGACTTTCTCGTGATTAAGGGTATACTCACGCTTCGTGGGTTGTGGTGGTTACGACATTCACTCCACATGACAGAAGAGCGTTTGCCTCGGAGAGCTCATTCGCCCAGTTCTGTGTTCAGTGTTAGTGACCGACAGGTGTACGGTGTATGTTGTGGCAACGAAGCATGTGAACGCTAACCAGTAAACTTAGTCGATCGACAACTGCCGCCCCCCTGGATTGTGACCCCGGGACTCAACTCACCAATCGTTGGTGACACTGGCGGGAATGGCTCAATCGAGCAGTTACTGGTACTCATGCATCGGAGTTGTCGCCTTCAATGCGTAGCTATCCTATTTCCGAACTAGCGAACTACGATGCTACCTCCAAGCTTTGGCCGTATGTCCCACACTCGCGACTCCCTGTGGCCAAAACTGTAGCAGCTGGAACCATTATGCCCATGGGAAACGGTTTATAGCCGATAAATTGATTGACTGATCGCTACATCGTCGCCATCGACAGAATGACATAAGTGTTCAATACTGACTCTTCACTGCCCTCTCAACTGAGCTAGAACCCATTAAACAGTTGTCTTTGTGTTGGACGGTTGTCTGGTTCAGGTAAGTTCGAGGCAGTTCGATGCAGGTAGTGGTGGTTATTTGTCGTTTCCATAGAACTGAGAAAATGGCTTTTTTGGAGTCATGTCGTGACCGCCTCAAAAACGTAAAGTTGGAACCAGCGCACACTTGTTGTACTTCACACCGAACAGAAGATCTCTCGCGGAAAACATTGAGCAACATCAGTTTCGGTTGCTCGGCCGTGGCTTACGCGTGCCGAATCATGGCCCACAGAGACAGATTTGTCCTCCGTACTTCCCTAAAAATAGCCCAACTTGGAGTTTGGGCAATGTGTTTGAGGAATTGTGGGGAAAACATCGGAGGCACTTGAGTGTTGTCAATGGTACGGTCCATTTCCCAGGATGGGAAGACTCTGAAGAGATGGTGGATAACTGCCTGTTGGGCGGAACAGCACACGGATGCTGCTTTACCGCTCGCGGTTGGGCGCTGCAACGGCCGGGAACCCCATTCCGCAAAATATTAGCCCAAGGTTCGGGCCGCTTGCTGGTCTGGCACCAAGGCGAGCTCTGATTGGTTGAAGGTCGCCACCCAACAACTAGTCGTGACCCAGTATTCGCCGAATGCCTGTTGCCAAAGCCGCACCCGGGGGTCAAATTCCAGAACGACTTCGCGGAATACACTTTATGCGCGACACGCTGTAGAGGTGTTTTTGACCTGGCATTTGACGTTATTGTGCGCTGTGCACCTTTGTTGGTTGTTTTCGTCGAGAAGGCTAGATTGTGAGGGACAAGAACGGGGAACCCACGAGTGACCCAATAATGGTATCTGGACACAATGCAGACCTGTATTTTGTCTCAGTAACCTCGCCACACCCAATCTTGTCAATTACAGACGGCATCTAACCAACCTGGTCTTCAAGGAGGAGGAAATTCGTGCACGCTTGCAAAAGAGAAACCCGTTCTGCGCGTTGGAGCCTGACGACCCGGGAAACTTGGGCGAAAGCCTCGATCCTGTGTATCAGTCCGTGAATCCGTGAGGATCCTGAATGAATCGGCTTTCACACTGGTATAGCATTCCTAACCGATGTTTCGTCAGTCGCTCGACAAAGGCAAACTTCCCTCTGCTTGGAAGGAAGTAATTGTCACGCCAATCTACAAAACTGGCAACCGGCTATCGCCCGTCAGTTACGGGCTTACTGGCTTCACAAGCGTACCGTGAAGGTGATGGTACGCATTCTGAAGCGAGTCACCCTAGGTCACCTCACTTCCAACAATTGTTGCAAGTTAACTTTATATCTCCAGTTCAACATGGATTTCTCCCAAACCCTTCTTGCGTGACGAACATGCTCGTGTTTTTGGACAGCCTAACTCAGACCATGGACGAAGGACTCATATCGGATGCCATATTTTTCGACTTCTCAGAGGCATTTGGTCGAGTCCCACATGTCCCTCTGCTCCACAAACTCGCTTCTTACGGGACTTAAGGGGAAATCCTACATTGGATCAAGGCGTTCCTATCAGACAGATCATTCCGAGTGAAAGTAGGCTTGATCTACTCTTCTCCGGCACCGGTCTCCATTGGAGTTCCTCAAGGCTCTGTTTTGGGACAACTTCTGTTTCCGATCTAAGCCAACGACCTTTCAGACGTTTTTTCAAGTTCATGTCCACTTTTTGCGGACGACTTGAAATCCTGGAGTTTAAATGCCAGTGCCCTCCAGATAATGTAGACGCTGCAAGGCAGTGATCGTTGGACGGGCATCTTCCTCTGAAAAGTGCATCCATATTTTATTCGGAGGGGACCCAGCGGAAGCCTTTGTCTTACGTGTTGAGAGTGGACCTGAAGACATCACGAGGATAGATGCTAAAAAGGATTTGGGTACCTAATTCTTTTCAAACGTCCCCACTGCACCAGGAGAAAGCGGCTCAAAAGGCATTCGCCGTCCTAAAGACGATTCGTCGCATGTTCTCCCGTATAACTCGCATGGACTTCCAAATACTCTATGGGGTCTACGTCAGACCGCTTCTTGAATATGCCAACCAGGTTGTCTAATCAGGACACAAGAAGAACGTAACCTTCATTGAGGCTATCCAACGAGCTGCTACGAAAATGATTACCGGCCTTAAATCTGTGGCATGTGAAACGCGTTTAGCGGTGCTTGGACTCTTTCCCTTGGAGTATCGCCGGCTCCGACGAGACCTACTACATACTCATGCCTTGTATGAACAAGGTTTTACCAACTAGTTTTTCACGGTTGATCCAGCCAACATACGGCAGGGACACCGTAAGAAGATTTTCAAGCTCAGGGTGTGCACTTTTATTGGGCAAAACATTTTCTTATTTCGGGTAGTTGCTGTGTGGAATAACTTTCTTCCGACGGTCATCCTCACTGCATCAAGTACACAACTGAAAGCACTATTAGACACTTTTTAATACATATCCTCGCGCTGGCAATCTTCCTGCTACCTTCAAACCCTGAAGGACAGTGCTACACCCTTTTTGCTTGTGCCTACATGTAAACGGCAGCCGCTGAACGACAACAACAAAACCGATTCAAAAAGCTTGTTCGAAAAACTCGATCCTGCGTATCAATCCGTGGAGCCGTGTAAATGCAATTACCACAACTACTCACTTTCTGCTGGCTTCTGTATAAGCAGTGTCTGAGTCGGTGATTCAATGAGTTACTCTGACCCTCCCAATTCGCAGAGGAATCTCATCCCCAGCCACTCCACCGGGTTAGGAAAGGTTCGCCCTAAAACCCGCAAACATTGACTGCCTAACCTCTAACCGTGACCACCGTCACATTATTCGATAAAGTCGAAATACTTTCAAATCAGAGAGTCGGAGACTAACAAAAAGGCACTTGCTGTGCGCAGCAACATCTGGAGTGATACAGTAGTGCGTTATACCTGCGTCCTTAGGGACGAGCTCCTCTTTCACATTTTTCTCTTCGTATCTCCGGTGATCCAGAATCGATGACTCGTGGAATATATGGCGTGGGAGTTACACTCAGCCCCAGAGGTGAACGCGCTTTGCTAGATTGGATCCCAATGAACAGTCGTCTTTGCTCCATCCGGTTATCCAGCTCAACCAAGCTCAATGCTTCTCAACATTAAAAGCGGTGCCTGCTTTTAGTGTCGGCTAATGCTCCAACGGACTGCAGTTCTGATGCTGAGAAAGGTACTTTCTATAGAGGGCTACTCAGGCTCATTCGTCAAGCAAGGATCACTGACATTGTGACCCTTGCAGGTGATATGAATGCCCAAGTCGGTCGTCTGAGCTCCCTCGGATCACATTTGGGCGGTCGGTTCGGAGCCGACGCTTGTAGCACAGACGACGGAGAGCGACTATAGTTTTGTGCTGGCCATTAGCTGTTTCTGGCCAGTACGAGCTTTCGGCACAAACGCTCGCATCGCGAAACCTGGCGGCCACCAACTAAAACCCAACCTTGGACCCATTTGGATCACATGGCCATCAGCCACTGGTGGAGGGCTACAGTTCAACATTACTGTCCCTTCTGGAGTACGCAACGTAATTCCGATCACACCATGGTGCGTGCACATCTGACAGTTCATTCCTCCTCAGGCCCTCGCAAGCAAACAAGAAGCACTCTAGTCCACCACCTTCGAAAAACTACCATAGCTCAACAGTATCGATCTGAGCTAGCCAAACAACGCTCTACAGTAAACCAATACTATATTGGTAGTGAGCATGCGGATAAAGCATAGCAAAATGTGAAAGGAGCTATGCTGGCGGCGTTCAGTGTTGCCTGTCCGACATCTTTGATTCGACCATAAGACCACTGGATGCATCGAGATCCATGATTGATGCCAACAAATTTGTACAAGCAGGAGTTCAGATCTGCATCGCGAATGACATAGGAGTTGCATGCAGCAAACGTTACCCACCGTATTGTTTGCCTGAAGCATTTCGATTCGAGTGACTAGATTAGGTTCAGATGCGTACCGTTTTCTGGTTGCGTCACGCGTGACCTATATCATCTGATGCGGTCGACTGGCCCTAGGAAAGCAGCGGTCAGTGAAACGATAAGTGAACAAGGCGGCTCATTTGTCCACTCGCAAAAACGGCTGGCCGAAGAACTTGAAGAACAGATTAGCTGGCCTCCTGCGACACATCTTGTGGAGATAGTGTATACGGGCGAATGGAATGTACACCTTAATCGCCCTCTGGAAGAAGGAATAAAGTACGAAATATCCGTACTGAAACGTGAGAAGTCACCATGACCAGACGGTCTGTATCCGACTCTGTTCAAAGAAGGCGGAGAATCCCTGGTGACCCATATAACAAAGCTTATTGGTGCGATATGGAGCGGAGGGTAAGTGCCTGCAGAATGGGGTATTTCGACAGTTATTGCTAGCTCAAGTGGTTAGAGCGCGAATCTACTGACCGGAAGGTCCGTGGTTCGAACCCGACCTCTGCCTCTCGACTTCCCCTGTCTAGGCTTGGGCAACCTGGCAGTATCCCAGCCCTCGTGATTCCTTCGTTTGCCACGGTAGCTAGACACCGAAAGGACGTTACATCTTTTTTCAAGTTCAGCATGGAAAACGTGAATACTCGTCAGTGGCAGTAGGTAAGTAGCTGTTACGAACTGGCGACAGAAGAAACACTTTAAACTCTACACTGTGTCGTCCGAAGGGTTGAGCAGCATTGATGAATTCGAAATTGCTGGGGTAGAATAATCTTGGTTACGCCTTAGTACAAGTCGAACAACCAAAAATAGTAGATTTAACATCGTAGGGTAAATTTCTAGAACGTGCAAAATTAACCATTCGAACAACACCAGGGCGACTGAGTGAATCATGCAATTCGATGGTACAGTGGGCTCTTGGAAGAACAGATTGCACGCTATTATCAGCCGCCAAACTGTCCAGTTCGGATCTTAAGAAATTATGTGCTGATTTTGTCCTCCATCGTCCAACTACTCGTTACTTTTGCTACCATCTTCAACTCGTGCATAAAAGCAAGAGATGGCTGTTCACCTGCAAGTTGGAGGGATATGCCCAGAAGATAATGGTGCCATCTCCGCGCAGCTCCGATGACTGTATGAGCTTCCTTAACATAAGTCTATGTGACAGGGATGGAGAGCTACGCAGTGAAGGCGACTGGTGTGATGCAAGACCCCCATGGTTCATATCTGTCACTAACTATTGGTTTGTCTTATCCCGGGGTCCTTATCCGGGAAGATAGCATTTACCAGCCCAACTGCGTTGCCTGGTTGGGTCTTTCATACGTCGTTGCCAGGTCATGGAGTGACTGCCTCTGGGTCGTCTCCATTATACAAGGCTGGCGAAGGGGGTACTACAAAGCAAGCGACCCTCAGACATACAAAGCACATGACCTAACTAGCATAACCTGTGCAGTTTGACCAGCTGATCTATCAAGGGAGAATGAGCTCTCTAGAAAACCGGAGGCTGTGTGAAAACCACTGTGACATTAGCTTGGTAGCTGTGGCTCTCTGGTCTTATCCCTCGAAGGTTGGCTGAACACAGAGACAGACGGATCCGGGAAATCAAGCATGGTTCCGTCCTGAATGAGGATGCGTCGATCATATTTTCACCCTTAGACAGATTCTGGAACGGCGGTAGTGTTTTCAGCGCCCAACAACGGTTGTCTTCCTTTACTTGAAAGCTGCATTTGAATCTAAGGACCGTCAGCCACTATGGCAGTGTCTGTGGAGCAAAGGTGTCTCGCATAGATTCTTGACCCCCCTTAAGACGCTGTACACCAACTCACACAGACGTGTGAAGGTCCACGAGAAGGTCTCGCTTAAGTTCTCCACATCGAGTGGTGTTAGGTAGGACTGTCCTCTTTTACCTTTCCTCTTCAACTTCGCCATTGATACGATTATGGAAGACTCACTATCAGCCTCTAATGCCTATGGGGTTGATGTGCTCACGGGGCGTCCGCTCACAGATATTGAGCACGCAAACGACGTAGCTCTTCTTGGGTCTGACACCGTAGTAATGCAAACAATATTAAACAATCTAAATGATTTTGCCTTACGGTTTGGCATGAGCCCCACACCTCTAAAGTGTACAGTGTTACTGCAAAACTAAGTGGACTCAAACCCCAACCTCATGCTTGCGGTTTTGAACTCATTGAGGCAGTAGACAAGTTCGTGTACCTGGGTAGCTGTATCTTTCACGTTAGTCTGGCGAAAGACGATATTTCTATCCAGATTGGGAAGGCCAGAGCAGCTTTTGTGAACCTGCATCACCTGTGGCGGACGCGTGACACCACCTTATCCGGCAGTGGTTGAGTTAATGCTGCGGTGCGCTCCATATTATTATAGGGATCAGGAGCCTGGCCGCCGCACGCCGAGGAAGTCAAAATACTCTCATAGTTTGACCATCGATGTCTTCGGAGTATTGCCCGATTCTGGTGGGAACACCAGACCAGCAATGATCAAGTATGTCGAATGGTTTTCGGAAGGAATAACCCGCGCACGATAGGTGAACCGATCACACTCCATAGGTTACGCTGGTTTAGCCACGTGCTCCGTATGCGAGCCAACCGACTTCCTCGAAGGATTCTTTCCGTACAACCGCGCGAAGGGTGGAAACGAGCCAGGAAAGGTCAAAAATGACTTGGCAGCGAGGTATGAAAACAAACTCAGCTGCGCTGGTCATTGCCGTCTCCCTGGATGGGGACCCCAAGAAGAGACACATCAACGTCTAGAGACATTGTCAGACATGGCCCAGTCGTTCCCCCTGAATGGCGCTCGTGCATCCAAGCTATTGCCTTCAGTGTGTAGCTCCCCCCTTATCTCCTCACCTAAAAATTAACTGACAACTTTGCATTTGCGCATCAGCTCCCGCCTTCCCCACCTCCCTCAATCATCGATGAAAGAAACTGTAGCAGCTATGACCACTTCGGCAAGGACGCGTTCCTTACAGCTGCTAATGACTTAGGCTGCAAAATGAACAAATGTTCTTCCTCTTGTTTTTTAGACACCGTTGTCCAAGTGCTGAATGCACATCCGATTTCTACTTACCATTTTCATTTTCGGCCTGTCTCATGGCTTGTGCAACAGCGGGAAGTAAGTGATATTCTTCCTACTCTGTATTTCGATCGCCTAGCTACTTGTTATATGATGTGTTCGAAGGAGAAGGTTTCAACCTACGGAGGGATGTCTATATCCGGATGGCCAACACAGTTCGGTGAGTGGGTTTTGTTCGCTACTATCATTTGGCTGCTAACGTTGTTCATCAGTAAGATGGACTGCTTTCGGAATTACGTTGCCCTACTGGAGTTTCTGAATAATCCATTTTTAAACCCAGCTGAGATGAGGCCTACTTGGAGCTCGGTGCGGCCATCAGATAATGGCGTCCACTTGACTGTTTCTCCCTTGGACATTTTCATAGTTCCAGTTTGACACCTTTTCCTCTCGTATCTGTGACATAATCAGTAGGAGACCCAAGGACCGAGATGCTGTTCAATCGCAGTTTGGCGCAACCATGTGGCGCAATCTTCTAGTAGCTCGTGTCCTTCATCTTGGGTAACATCAAACCCTTACTGTGCTCTGTATCAGTTGAGTACCACAGCGTCAGGTTGTTTGTCACACCCGTCCTCCTGGATCCCCAGTGAATTTCAGGGAATATTACTCCTGGATCCAAACCTTCATGACAAATAGCACTATACTGACTCACGGCTTCTTGGCGCATTTAGTTCCATTCAGCTGTGGATTGACGTTTAGAATGTGTCCGAGGAAGAGTTGGAACAGAGTCGGAATTATCGAGGATAAACAACGTTTTACTTGTTTAAGAACAAGAGTAGATGAGCTGAAATGTACATACAAAGATTCACTACGAGCATATAGGGTAAGTATAATAATAAGCAGACAGAAAGCATGACAGACACTCTGGTTTCCGTCATAAATCTGACTTTTTGATCGATTCTACCCAAGCCTCGGCAGCTTCCGCACTTTCTTTCTTCAGGTTTCACAACCATACCACAGATGGAACACTTAGTTTGATTTCATTGTCACATTTACCCGACTACGGACATTTTCAACACCTTTGGGGCACTCGTTTCGTTGCACTTTCAGATAATCGTGTTTTTTGGTGACTAGCCCACCTCAGCTTTTTAAAAAATAGTTTGCGCCCAAGCGTACCGCGCTCACATTTTAGTGCTTACTTCCAAACGTTTGAATCCGTGCCTGCCTTACTTGGGAAATGCGCAACAGTGACTCACATTTACCAACTTGATACGCAGAAGGTGGAGATCAAACTGAGTTGGTGCAGTTGTTTGTTCCTGAGGGTGTATCTGAAGAGACAGTGCATAATTGGTTGTATAGGAAGAAGCTCACCCTCGGAAGAGGATCGAAAACACCAACGAATTCGTAGTGGTTGGATGGGTGGTCTTTCCTGAGGGTTATTCTTTCAGATAGGTCATGCCTTGTTGCTGCCAACGTGTTATGTGACTTTATCCTCAGAGCTCAATGCCTCGAATCATAAACACGTTCATCAGTATATCTCGGATTTAGTTAAGTTCGATCTGGAGGGGCCTTGTACTACGGCAGTCATAAGACAATCATCCCTCCTTAACTATCCGAAAATGGCGGACTTAGTGGATCCAGTTAGTGTTGCTGGTTTATGCTTGCTCGCGATGGTCACAATCGTCTGGAGTCCTCCACTTTGCGACTTTGCGGAATATTTGTCTACCAGATATTCCCAAGCGATTGGAAATTCTCTTCGTTAGGAAGTTTCATATACTTTTCCTATGGGAGCCCCAGATTTGAAGCTCGTCGTTATTGGAGATCGACTGTTGGTCCTCTTCACCTGACATTTGCTTCAGTTGACGTCATGTCTACTGAATTCCTGAATTTTGTCTTCGTTGTCGATGGTCAGGACTCATAGATTTGTATTTCAAGACTCGTTTTGCCCTCTTTTTGGCTTGTTGAAATTCGACACAGATAAAAAAGTTTAACATCTTGCGGAGCTAGCTGGTGGTACTTTATGTGCATCTCCGGTCCTCTTGTTCATGGGTTGTGCATGTGCATGACATCCAAACTTATATACTGGGTTAATGTACCCGGTGGTCGGAACGTTTATTAATGTTGCAACACCCCCATCGTCACACTTGCAAAGTTTAGACTGTTGTCACGACACTGGAATCAAACATGGACCTCATGCTTCTAGACAAGCCCATCGATGTCATAGATCGGTTCGTCTGTCTGGGCGAGTAGAAGAAAATAACCGTTCAGCTTTGACATCCTTTCGGCGCGTGGCTACCATACAACTTGAAAGAAGCACGAGGTTTAAGGTAGTGCCAGGTCGCCCAAACCTAGACAGGAACAATCGAAGTGACAGGGCTTGGGTTCGAGCCGTGTACCTAGTTAGTAGTCTGTGCAGGTGCATAAGTCTCTACTGACTGAAGAAAGACATCAGAAATGGCGGTAGCGTTCGCCAGCTCTCGGTGTTTATGCTGCCAACGTGACATCAGCTTGGATGCCATGGGTAGAATGTACTCTGCTGCATTGTGATCTATTCTGCCTTTTGGATCGCGCCACACAGAGGAATATCTCTTTTTGGTATCACAATCACCGCGCGGATCAGCAGTAGTGAGGTACACCACATAGGTTTTAGCAGGAAACGTCCCATAGATGGTTCAACTGGTCACTATCCATAGGAGTTCTTTAGTGGTCAGAACATGTAAGTTTCATCCTAGAGGACCGCTTAGCTCGCAAAGCCCCTTTCACCAAGTCAGTGTCGCGTGGAGACAATACAGGTCTTGCATCTCCTATCTTAGTCCTTAACTTGCTGTTCCGCGCACTGTGATATGTCAAAAGATACGGCAGCTTGAGACAGCCGTCAATGGGGACAATTGGCAATGACAGGGTTTTCCTCAACGCCACTCTAAGGTCCTAGTGATGGAGTGGGAAGCATCGTGCTCAAAGTTCTCAATTTTAGTTGGTCCATATTCTAACCGATCTTTGCCTACCCCCAGGCTACTGTGGGTTCGCCGTAATCCATCCAATCGGTGTGATTTTCGGTTATTCTGGGTGGCTAGCCTTTGAAAAGGTGTGAAGACATTTGCCAGTCAACCCAGTCGCGTTGGCAACCGCCTCCTCCTCGGGGAGACGCACACCCGCGGTTAGCTACCATTACAAACGTTGCTCTTTCGCTCAGCCAAACGCGATTCTTCGTCGAAGTCACCACCGTACGCGGGATTCTGGAGTCTGATTTGCCAGCAGCTTGTTTTGCGTATACAGTGAAACCCATTGATAAAGGGCAGGCTTGAGGAGAAATGGAATGCGGAAAGAAGAATCTCTCACAGAGGTATTGTGGATATACGTTCATATGCCTGAGATTAATCAGTAGGTTTACCGTAGTTTTATCTCACGTCTACTTTGCTTGAGCTCCAGATGGCTCACTGATTAGATGCGAACTTCTTGACCGGAAGGTCCTTGGTTCCAACCCAACCTCAGTATCTGGACTGCTCCTGTCTAGCCTTGGTCACCCCGGTAGTATCTCAGCCCTCGTGCTTTATTCGGGTGGTATGGCAGCTGGGGGTGTTACAGTGTAACGATTTTCGACTTTGCTTCATGGAAAGAACGTGATAAACCAATGATTTCCAATAGTGGAGGCACTGAAGTATTTCATGAAGTATTTCCAGGGCCTAAAAATAATAGTTTGTCTTCAAATCAATGGTTGGTAAGTTTCATTTGAAACTAAATCATGTGGCATGTCTTTGTGGGAGGGAATGATGTTTTGGCGCATGGTCCTAGGGAGAAATATGATGAAATTCAGTTGAGAACTACCGTAATGAACGACCTGGGTTTCTCTAATATGAGGCGCATACTTTTTCTTTTCTTAGCCGGTTTTACACTGGCGCGTTAACATGCGTCGGTTAATTCACCTCTGTCGGAGTGCATATTACATAAAAATGTACCATTCGCAAGCTGTATAATCCCACAACTTATCTGCAACGCCACATCAACTTTGGCGAGATAGATGCAAGTGCTGTTAGCATTGTTATCACCTACCTCCATCATTCATCGCTGTTCACGAGAATAACCAAATCTTTACGACCCATTATGTCAGTGTCAGAACCAGTTTGCTAAGGTTTTAGTAAATCTAGGAGCCATTCGGTCACTGCTCACTGATAGTGGGTTTGATACACAAGCGCTCAAATGCAGCTACCTGTCAAACGCCAAAACATGTATCTATTTGGGCTGAGCATATCTTTGATCGCCAAGGTTTATTTTGAACAGAGATTCAAAAAAATGAAGTGTGCCCTGATGAGTCTGCACTCTTCTGTGAACATACAACCACCGCATTCACGAATAATTAGCGTTTTTAAACCATAAAATACCATGGTGGAATCACTGGGGAACAACGACGAGAGATAGAATATGTCTGAGTGATTTTACTTCTTATGGAGACTCCACTGACGGTCCCATAGAGAATTTGAGGAATATCCTTAGGTCTTTGGGGTTCAGTGTTAGGGGGAGGCCTTGTTGATCGGTCTCACTATAATCTACACTTCCCTTTCACTGAAATTCAAACCAGAGTTCTTTCCACCACTCGTCTTACAGGTTACTAAACCTGAATCGTGAGTCCAGCAGTCCGACCAATTGGACTTTAGTCCTCCCTCCCTGGATCCCCATGTCTCATTGGATGACTGCAGCCAGCCAGTTACCAAATGTGACTCTGTCCTCAGATCCTCTGCCATGGTCAAGCTTCTTCGACCTGGACAGTTTATCCCAGGTGATCCCCGTTATGGAATTGGAGGAGTTCATTACTACCGGTACGTTGTTCGTTTTGTGTCCGGTGGTCGGACACGCTAGCTGAATATGTGAATTTTTCCCAACGGCTAACACTAACCATCAGTAATGCATATACAGTCATATATACGTGCACACATGCATGGTCACGTAAAAAACACCTTTGGCATCAAAGTTACACTGAAAGACCAGTAAATGTGGAGGTTTTGTGTCAAGTGATAGGGCTCAAAACAGCCGTCATGCTGTCTCGAAACCTAAATCCCTAGTATTAATAAGTTATCTGGGGTCAGTAGGGTATTATTGATGGAAAGAGTCCTCGAGTTCTGGTTGTACATCAGCACTCTAAATGAACACTTCCAGATTATGTGACCAGCTGTGGTAGGTGCTCTGCCACAACCATTTTGAAAGGAGGAGAGGGGCTTTTGGAACCATATGACGGTGATCTCGTGAACTACCTTCAGTGGCCTACTAGCATCGAGTCACTCTTTTATATGTTCACCAAAACATTTTCACTGAGCAACTGACTATACGCGCAGTTTAAAAATGCCCGTCATTTGGTTGGCAGGACTAGCAAAGAGATTAGTACGATGGTATATCGAAATCGGCTGTCGTTCGGATTCTGGGATGTGTTGCTAGAAGATCTACTGATCAGCTTCATGCTAGACTCCTTCCTGCTCTTCTATCACTGATAATAGCACACCTAAGCGTATTAAACCACAGGGAACACGACAATGACACGGAGACACCCGAAGTTATGTCCGCACCTTGTTTCTTGTGACTATGGCACCTTATAACGAACAGTTCCTTCGTTTTGCTAACCTGCACCTTTTCCCCAGTTGAGAGTAGCTGTTTACTTTTCTCCCAGCAAATGAGAGAAAACTGACATTCCGATTTTGACTCTAGTTTGTTACGGAATTTTCTTACGTGTTATGCGTTAGCAAGGAAGTTATCCGTCGTACTATTATCACCCGAATGTAAAAGACCACCAGATGGTTTCAATATGCGAAAGCTGGTCATTTTAGCCTACCCAGCGTGTGTAATGTGGGTTACCAACTAAACTGTGGTCACAACCAGAAGTTACCTAACCACTTGACCTCTGTGAATGACGGTGTTGTTCATCGTGCATAGTAGAGGGTTAGAAAAAATCGCTCACCTATAGCATCCTCCCGGTGTCTAGCTGCCACGCCACCCGAAGGAAGCACGAGGGCTGGGCTACTGCTCGGTTGCCCAAGCCTAAACAGGAGAAGTCGAGATGCAGAGGTCGGATTCGAACCACGGATCTTCCGATCAGTAAATTGACGCTCTAACCACAGCCTCAGTATAGGGTTAACATGAGTTTGATCCCAATGTAATCAGTGTGCACATTCAGACAAAATAATAATAGTCCAGCTGGAGCACCCTTTCGGTGCCTAGCTGCCATGCCACCCGAAGGAGGCGCGAGGGCTGGGATACTGCCAGGTTGCCCAAGCCTAGACAGGGGAAGTCGAGAGGCAGAGGTCGGATTCGAACCACGAACCTTCCGGTTAGTAAATTCGCGCTCTAACCACTTTGGCCATCTCGCACATTCAGACACGCTCACCCGTTACGTCATACTGTTCTGCAACTAGCCAATTTTTCCCGGCTTGCTCCTCTTTTTACAATGGATATTTGTGTCGGTCTTCATCCCACATATTCGGGCTAAAGTAATGTCACCCAACCTTTCGAATATGTCGAACATCATGGATAATCTCGTTTTGATTGTGTTGAATATGCAACCATCCTCCTTATAAGTTCTCCGATGTAAAGATCATCATCACAAATGAAGTATCTCTTAATTCCATGAGTTTCCCCATTGACGTAGACCATCTTGCAGATACCAGCTCCGGATCGGGATCATCCAGCCTTGAAGTAACCGCCTTACTTCCAGCAGAGCTGCATGTTATCGCTGACGCTTTTCGGCTTTTTCAATTTTCTCCACCGATACCTATTCCTCATGTACAACCATTTCTTCCCCAACTCTAGTGAGGGGGGGGGGGGCTAGAGGGGCGAGATCTGTGTAGATTCCAAGCAGTTTTCTGCTTACTCGTCTGCAGCGGCCCACAACCTAATGAAAATCGGATTTGTGCGGCTCACCATTTATTTAACGTGGGTCTGTGATTTTTCTGACTCAGTACTCTTTGTCCACATCCCCGCCCGCAGTACTGAATGCTGTCGGAAAACGAGTTGATCTCGCCGTTCAGTTATTTCGAAATTCCGTTGAGAGTTTCTCCGGAAGACTGGATTCAGTCAAGTTCTGCTCGGAGGAAGTACGTTCCCGTTACCAGGTACGCGGGTATATTTCACAACCCTTTTTCAAGTATGAGATCCGATTTTCTCTTGCGAGCGATCTCCTTCAGTGTTTCCTTTGGGTAATTAGATTTCAAGCATTCGATCACCCGGGTCTCTTTTGTACAGCTGTTTTTAGCTGGCTGCAGTGTGTCTATAAGGAAACAGTACTTACGCGATTACCTAGTGTCGAATCAGAATCGTTAAGTCAATGGGTAGACTTTCAGCTTAATGTAGCTATGACAAGTGGCGTACACGCTGGAGCACCTGTCGAGTAAACCATCTTTACTGGTCGTGCTATGGCAACGCGAAACAAATTCAGCACCGTCAAGCTGAGGGCTGTTCTGACTGAGGTTCACGTGATTCTCTTTACACATGATAGGAATGGGGACATGGTACGTAATGCGTCCCCGCAGAGACCTGTTGTATTCTTACGTGGTCTGGGAAACTTGTTTGCGGTTTCGAACAGATCAGAAACAGCGGATCTGAAGCGTCATGCACTGTCATTGGTCGAACTTGTACAGCAAAACACAATAACTGGTTGACCAAGTATTGCCAGTTGACACGCCATGTCGGATCGTTTTATCTTACCTTCTGTTGGTGCACCAAGTGTAAAAAATTTGCAGCCGTTGTCACTCGGCTACTGCGACACTGGTTTCCATGTGCGATAACCCCGAATGTTTCTTGTGGACTGGAGGGGACTAACCATCCTGTTACCACCCATCTTAACCTCCCAGTCGAGTTCGTCTATTTTCGGATCCGGGCCCGGTGCTGAATGAGGTTCTCAAATATAATTGTGCAGATCTACTGATCCAATGCTATTCTTAAATGTCAATAAGTTCAGATCTGTTGACTGTGACCGTAGGGCCATCCGGCCCTTCCTCTTTTCATTCTTCACTAGATCATTCTTGTTAGTTTTATGACAGACCCTCATTCGGTAGGTGCTGCTGATTTTTTGTTGTTCCTATTGTTTATGATGATAATTTTGCAAAAGGCTATTTTAGGCCACAACTGAAGTGAGTATCAGATGCGATATAGGGGTGAAAGAACTGTCTTGTAGAGGGATAACACGCATGGTGTTCCTAGCACAAGTAAGCGGCAAAACCTGAAGCTTTGAGGATTCAAATAGATTAACTCTTCATTGATTCTTTTGACAGCGGTTTTGTGTTATAGTTTTGATGCGGGGACAAACTGCGTTTATAATGGACAGGGAGCTTGTGCAGCCAACTAGCACGCAACTTACCAGAATTTGTTTCCTCTTTTTTACAGTCACCCGATTCCCTATACTATCCACCAATCACTCTCTATCCTCACATGAACGAAGGGCATGTAAACGGAGATCTCAGTGCCTCACGGTATGACTGCATCACGGGAGCGTTGGAGCCGTTGTCACTGGCACCATTCCTCGAAGATTTGTTGGGATCCATCGATATAAATAGGTCGATAAAGTAGGTCACTTTTGCTACCGAATCTCCCCTGTTTACTGCTAGTCAGCATCCGTAGGTTCCTCTGCTCTGATTGGCCATTACGTTGTCCAGTCACTCTGAGCCGACCTAGTGAAGCTGCACTCCTTTCCATGTTAAAGTCCAGGAGCGCTAGGCTATCACAATTTTGGACTGGTCCAGGATAGATCCTGTCTTACCGCGATGCTTGTACTAGATTTTCGTGGCTATGTTTTATGCAGCTCGACACTGACCACTAAGTCAGTGTATCTACGCATCGCGTAGTGTCGGATGTTTGGGCTGTAAAGTTGAATGACGTAGACTGTGATCGCTGCATGACCCAAACGTGGTTACATTTTTTGACGCCTGTGTAAGTCCAACCCAATTCCTGTGTTCTGGTCAGTGCATACGATATCCATCTGTGATAGCTCTGGTCTGCATCCTGTCGCAGTAGGTACTTCGTAAAGAACTTGGTTGGGTGGACCCTAGTCCTCCTCTTGTATAGAAGTTTCTTTCCACACTGAATCAGTTCATTGCTTACCAGTAGGACTGATGAAACCTCGCTTAAAAAATCGTTCAACTATGGCATCCTTTTGGTGCATCACTACTGTGCAATGGGGACTAAGATATTGCCAGGTTGTCCAAGGCTAGACGGGAGTAGTCGGAAGGCCAGGGTTGGGTTCGAAGTGTGAACCTTTATGTCAGTAGCTTCGCGCCTTCACTGCTGGGTTACATCAAGCTCTGGTAGCCTGTAACCTGACAACGTATTAAAGAAGCTCTAACCAGTAAGATCTGATTGATAGCTACCAATTCCGTGGATGGGCATACCGATAATCGACTCGTCAGTCGTTAGTAGCACTGACAAGCGTGGATAAATCATGTAGCCAGAGGTGTCCCTGGATCAACACTTAACAGTTGAGATATTTCGAGCTCGCGGAAATCCCACTGCAGTTTTTGCCACGTTTGGGGCTGAACCCATATCGAAAACCATTGTGTGCATCAACTCTATAGAGTTGTTCAATTGGCTGATGCATTTTCAGTTTTCAGACCACTCATCTAGCCTACTACTTTTCAGTCTCACCATATTTTTGCCCAGTTCTTTTGGGGTCTCCTTTATCTTCAGAGGTACAACTGTCTGTCCATTGTGGTGTACTTGCCCCCAATTGCCTGTTAAGTTTCAGATCCTGAAAATGACTTTACGACTGGTTGTGGTGGCTTATAGGTCTGTTTTTCGGCCCCTTGCATGGACTTGAGCATCTAAACGGAATCTAGGCCTTCATGCTCCCTTCGAAATGCTATGCACGATATGCTTTCGTTTTCACTGGTTTAGGGTTCCTATTCTTTGTCAGTCAGATCCTGTAAATCGCCTTCCCCCAAATTCTTTTCAAGATCCATCTATTTGGGGTCCGCTGAAATGGTTATCCATGGCCAATTGAGCGAGTGGAGCGCGCAGTATTGGACAGTGAGTTCATAGGTATTTAAACAGTACTCATTTCTGCTAGAGCTTCTGGATGAAGTAGGTCTCTATGGCAAGTGGACATCTCTCATTTTACATTGCGACTGTCTAGGCTACGACTAATTATCGTCCACACGAGCTCAGCTACTATTTTTATGTACGGCAATATGCTGATTACTCACTATCTACTAATTATCATAAATCTGTGGACAAACATTTAGTCGAGGACCATTTATGAACAACATATTGGTGGATGGACACATCCTGTGACCCCATTCCCAATTAGTCCCAAATTACCAGAGCCTATCTGTTCTGCTCTGACAGTGATTGCAACTTCAGGTGCTACTTGGCACCCATGATGAACGACATTCACGAGACGGCGGCGCAATCATTTTCAACTGTTAAGCCGCGCTTCGTTCTGCTTCGTGCGATGCATTTTTTGTTCAGGACTAACTGGTGTCCAATATTCTTGTCTTGGGAAATGATGTGTTGCGAATCCTTTCAAAGGAGGTTACGACGAAGAAAAGGTACTCCAATGGGTTTACTTCTCCTAGGCCCTGTTCCCTCTGATGACCAAAGAACGTGTTCCAAGACTGTATTTCGAATGCCACAACCATGATCTAGAGTGCCTCGCACACCGTATCAAATCTGACTGTAACAATACTTCATTCATCCTCCGGAAGATGGTGATCGGAAAGATAATCTGTCTTCTCATTAATTTATACTAAACTGAATCCGATAGAGTACGATCGTGCAGAGGAATATTAAGTACGCCTTCAATTTTGGCTTTCATCGCCTGAGCCTTTGTCCCTCACAACGTCACATCCACCTACGCCGTTTGCCAAAAACGTAGAATGTGAACCTCTGTTATATGCAACACCACTTAACCGATCAGACCGTCGCTTCCAGTACCTGACCGTTTCACCCCTGCCCTCTTATTTTTCGGTAGACAGCTGGAACCAAATTACGCATTGTGCATAGTTTATCGCTGACCAGTCGACTGACATTATCGTACATGATTCCTGAATTCTTCAGTCTCCGGTGGAACGATACGAAGTGAGTCCGAATAAATAGAAATCTTTTGGCTAGCCAACCAAGAAACTGAGCCAATTGATCTAGAATAATTCCGCAGGTGCACTTCCGTGCTTTCAAACAGCCTTACGACCAGTTTGTGAAACCAACTGACGTGCCAGAGGCGACAAGCGGAATTTTTGTGACTAGCTACGTGCGTGTGGGAACTTCTGTATTTTGGACTATATCCAGGAGGCCGGTGAGGTAATAGTTGCGGAGGTTTAAATAAAGAAGTTTACATGATTCACGAACTTAAGGTCTACCCACTCCGTTCACAAGCAGAGCTAGCCAAGATGTGTGCGCGCCGTATTCAGTTCACAGTGCTGTTACAGGACCAAGGGGCGCGCGTGGCCCCTGAAATTCTGCTTTACATCGGTTCGACTTCTTACTTCAGAAATTGCAGTTGGGCAGTCTGGCACCAAAAGGCACGACATCCTGGGTAGGAAGGATTATTTGATGCACGCCAGGCATGTGTCATTTGAAAGTATGCATATCCTGGTGCACCCACGCTGTGGTAAACGTTCACTCAAAAGATTTGATTAATTACGTCACAAACCGTTGTTCAGGGTCCCGTAGAACCAATCAATCTATCTACCAGCTATAAACCGTATGCTATAGGTACACTGGTTCCAGCTGCTACGGTTTCGATCACCAGAAATTGGGGGATTTTTGGACATACAGCCAAGCCTTGGAGGCAATGGCATGTTTGGTTAGCTCGGGAACTGGGTAGCTATGCACGCGTGTCACTGACTGCGCGACTAGGCCATTTCCACCAGTATCATTAACCACTAGTGAGTTGAGTTCCAGAGTCCCCGTCCAGGAAGGAGGCAGCTATCGACCCAACCAAGTTTTCTGGTTGATGTTTTCATACTTCGTTGCCAGGTCATGCGCTGTCAACCTCTTGGTCGCTTCCACTCAGCACAGGGCTGGGCGAAAAGAGCTCTGCGAGGCGGAGTAAGCATATTAACCAGCGTAACCTAGGAAGCGTGAGTAAACCATTTATAGCGAGAGAGTTCGTTCTTCCTACGACCATCTGGCGTACCTCAACATTACTAATCCGATGTTCTCACAAGACCCAACCAGTGGTTCGGAGACACCGATGGTCAAATACTACCATCTTTCGTATGTCCTCTGCGCGTAGAGGCCACATATCTGATCCGATATGTGCGATATGGATCGCTCAGCCGCAGTGTAGACTGTCCTTGACAGACAAACTCACGTGACGTCGGCGCCATAGATTGGTCGGAAGTTGGCAAAAGCTGCCCTGACTTTCCCGATTCTAGAAATAACCTCATCTCCAGCCAGTCCACCGGGACTTATACAACTACCCAGGTGAACAAATTTATCTACCACATCGATTATCTCTTCTTTAAGCATGAGGTTTAGGTTTGGTCACACCCAGTCTTGTAGCAGAACTTGACACTGCAGATGTGAAGCGCATGTCAAACCGTGCGGCAGAGTTATTTAGGTTATTAAGGGGGTTTGCATTTTTGGAGGGTCTGAACCAAGGAGAGCAATATCGTCCGCATACTTAATTTTTGTGAAGGAACTTTCCAGGAGCATTTGGACTCTCGAGGTTCCGGAGGCAGACAGAAATTTCAAGCAACACATTAATAACAAGGTCGAAGAGGAGAGGTGAGAGGGGGCAGCCTTTTCTCACGCCACGGGACGTGTGAACTCAGGCGAGAGCTTCCGCTATACTCGCACGCGTCCACAGTATTTGGCCTACAGTGTCCTCATGAGGGAAATAAATTTGGTAAGACACCACCGAGGTGTTTGGCGGTTAACAGAATCAGAAGCGGCTTTCAGATCAAGATAAACGAACATTGTGGTATGGTTGGACGAATGGCGCTGTTCAAGAATGTCTCAAGGTAAAGATGGGGTTTATGCATCCTCATCCAGGACGAAAACCAGCTTGATTTTTACGAATTTGTCTCGCGATAATCGATCGACCTAAATAATAAATAATAATAGCAGTCAAAATCGTTCAGCTGTAACACACAGTGCCTAGCAGCCGTGCCGGAAGGAAGCAAGATTCGATCAACCTACGCAGAATAATGCCAGAGGGCACGTTAGATGCGATGGATACCAGGCTGATACCACGATGGTTTTCGCATGACGTTCTTGTGCCTTTTATTTAGCTGGGATGGTGGTCGAGGACCTTCATTCGGTTGGTACTCGTTTTTTGTGCCAAATCTGCAGTATGGTTGTCAGACTGTTAAGCGAGACGTCGACACCTTCTTTGAAGAGTGCGGAGTGCAAACCACCCGGGCCAAGTGCCTTGTCGTACTTCAGGATTGATATTTCTGGCCGAATTTCTATTATTGATTATGGACTGATTTCGATGTTCCATTCAGGCTCGCTGGGTTCTTCCAGCGTTTGTTTTGAAGGAGACCGGCTGAACTCTCCTTTGAAGAGTTCAGTTGATCGCTCAAGACGACGATTGAGGCAGTGACTTGCTGTTCCGTCTTCTTCGAACATCATTTCGCTGACGCTTGAATTCTTTTGACTGATTGATCGAATCAGATTAAAGAGGGCGCGGCTGTTACCTGCAGCGAAGGCCTTCTCTATCTTCTGGGCCTTCGAAATCCACTAGTATTCTCTGTCATTTTTCAAGCTTCTGATTATCCAGTGTTTGAGGGATCTGCGCGCTATCACAGTCTCTAGTCGCTGGTATGGTCTTTCTGGCCGCAGTGAGTTCTGCTGGTTTCGAGGATATCCAGTCTTCATTTGGTCGAGTGCCACAGAAAGTTCAACCCAACTCCATGTGTATTTTTGGTGAATAGTTTGCTTTACGTTCATGACAGGTCCGCATCCCCTATAAACCCATCATTCGATTGGTGATTGTTCATTACCTCTCTTGTTATTCTAGATCCGACGAAGTATGGTATTCGCTTCTGAACTGCGTGACGTGGCTGACGAGTTCCGCCGGACCTACTTGAACTCCACCGATATTCCCGATCACACCTTCCCTCCCTTTTCCGTTCCTGGTCGTGGTCCGGGTTCCGCTTGGCTTCATCGCAAGTGGCCATTCGCGCCGGCTGTGGGAGGGCCCTATTTGGCTGTGCATTGGCGCTGCGGTGACTACGTGCAATCGTCCGGAGATAGGTGGATCAATACGCCTTCACCCGTACAGCTGGCTTCTCAGATCCAGTTCACTCTGGACTATTTGGCTTCTGAGCATTCTACTGTGATAAATGTCGTCTTCCTCTCAACCGATGCCAATAAAATAGGTGGGGTTACACAATTTGCTGTTATGCGGGATGTTGGGTTGTTGGTGGTTAGTTTATCCGCCAAAGTTGATAATTTTTTGTGAATGAGCATTGCTGAAGCGTTCTGGTCAGTTCTGAGTACGGTAACGCTATTAGTAGATAAAACCACATTTGTTTTTCCCTCGTGACTATAATTAGTCGTTTAGCTGTAACACCCTTTCGGCGCATAGCTGCCATGCCACCAGCAGGAAGCACGAGGGCTAGGATACTGCCAGGCTGCCCAAGCCTAGACAGGGGAAGTCGAGATGCAAAGGTCGGGTTCGAACCACGGACCTTTCGGTCAGTAAATTCGCGCTCTAACCGCTGAGCCGTCTCGCCTCCGTGACCATAATGATAATACTGATCATGGAAAACTAGGGAGAGAAGGGATTGGTGACTGGCGCGTACTACTGTAATGGACACTGCGACTTAGCAGTCTCTCTCCAGCAAATGTCGGTCGGGAAGCGGATTACTGTAATGATGATTCGTCGACAATCTCGTCTGTAATTTAGCCTGACTCTCGCAACTGCGACTCGCCGGGTGCAGCGTATAGTCGTCTTACGAACAGCATTTTTTAGTCCATAGCAGTAGTTTCCAACCTATTTCACATCTTGTCCCTCCTTCAACATATCCCGGGATGCCACTCCCCCCTTAAAGTTTTACTGATGGAAACCAACTAGACCGAATAACGCGAAAACAGCGCGTTTCCATTTTGCACGATTCAAGGAGGAAGATGAATTTAAGAAAAAGGCGGTAATTCGCGTAATTTCGATAGAGACATCAATTTATGAGGTGCTCGCGATAATTTTCTGATTGGTTCCAAATGATAACAGGGCAGTACCTGGACTGTACAGTACGTGTCATTTCTGCCCTATGGATGACATCATTCCTTTTTCTTTACCTCGTAAGCAGTGGAAAAACCCGACCCCAAAAAGTGCGCTGGCACAGTTGTGGGCAACACACAGATAGCTATCTCTGCCGCTTAATGGTAAGGAGTGTACGTCACAGACGGAAACTCCTAACATCATCAGAAAATTAGGTTTTCAGGGGAACCAGGTGAGCGAGACTAAAGTCAGCGAAATACGATGGAAGTAATTTGGCGGCCGAATCGCTTGCAGCTAACGACTAGGACGACACGTTTTCGTAGGCTGTTGGCGGCAGGTATTACGTTTACTTTCTACACTTCTAAGAGCATTGTTGAGGAGTCTTGTTTGGCGTATGTTGAGGGAGTGCTTCGCTCGAGGTAAGGGTCGAGTGAGAATTAACTGCATCTTTGGAATCCTGTGATTATCGTGCAACTGAAAAATGCAGTGGATCTTGGCTAGAATAGCTGGGTCTGTTCACACCTAGCTTACTAAGGGCAGCCTTGACACACCGTAAGTCCACCGTATGGCGAAAATAGCAGTGAAACGGTAAAGACGGTGTCATGACATAGGAACCATCATCTGGTGGATCATCACACCATACCAAGTACAGTGTGGTAATGTCGAAATCAGCTGTGTGACAAGCTGAGCAAGCAACCTGTGATACTATGTATCCTCAATACATTTTAGGCTAAGCCTAGATAGGTGAAACCTCTCAAACCTTATCACCTGATAATTCATTAGATATCCCTCACGAATCACTTGACTGTTCGTTGAGGTGCCGGCATGTCAATTCTGCATAGTGTGAAGATGCCACATCCAACAGAGAATTTCAGCGCCTTTATACGTTATCTTGGTTATCCTGACTCTGTAGTCGTGTTATGACCTCGTGCGTATGTACGTACGGCCCAGGACACCAAAACGCTCTCTGACCATACGTCTGCTGTCACGACAAAAAGCAAAGCAAACAAGCCCAGTGATGTGAACATCAGATAAGTTGGACTTACAGTCCATGCTTCAGCTGTTGGTGCCGTGAAAATCTGAAGCTATCATTCTCCCGTTACTCCAGAAATCCCCATCGGTGAATTGGCCAGTGGTCAACTCTGTGCTGATGAACGCGACTGTTTGGCTGACCTCACGTGAAAGCCGTATCGAGTTCGGATTTGATTGGCTGCGATATATGGCATCTGGCGCCGAACAGTAGGAATCACAGGCCACAGCGTTTCGTTTCATAGTGGGCGGTCACAAAACCGCTCCACTTAGGGTGAGGCAGTTTTTGACAAACAATGTATAGTTGGTCGAAAGAGCCTTTCTTGGGTGAATGATCGTAGTTCTCATAAGCCATCCTGTATAGACAATAGACGGTGAGTCACCATGTGAGAAGCTTTTGAAGGCCAACATGCACGTCCTTCTCGGCAATTCCGTCTCTCTGGAGCTATATTCATCAGCGTGAACCAATGGAACCGCTGCACATTTTCGGTGATTTTTTCAAGTGCGGGATTCCGGGAACAGCTGATGACCATTGTAAATACGGCATTCCCGCCACTCACTGACACGACCTAACTGGTCTAACTTGGAAGGCGGCCTCTTCTGGAGGGACCAAGGAATCTTCTAGCAAATAACAATGTAGGTGCATCAGATTTTGACGAGAGCTCACTGAAGCTGGTACATTAGTGTAATGACGCTCATCAGTGGCATCTGCAAAATAAGAAATATCTCCTCAAATACCAACTTTATCGTCGACGAACGTCGTTATCATGGTGAAAGTTAGGACAGTTTTGTTAGGAAGCTACATTTTACAATAACGGATGGGGCGACGAAGCTTGTGCGCGATCCCATTTTAAATATTTACACTTTCTCAAACGCCAAAGGTCAGAAAATGCTGGCGAAATATTTTGATCAAATTTAGTTTAAACTTAAATTTATTTGCAAATGAGTGTACAGGTCCACTGAGGATTTATGCGGTGCTCAAGTGGGAGACAAGATCTCTTGGAACCCGGGACTACGGCCACTTTATGAATCCCACGAATGACGAAACCTTAGTAAACTGCCGAAGAGTCTTCAGCAACCTTGTAAGTAGTGTGGTTCGATGGACAGTGGCGGTTTCTTACACTAAATCACAGCAAACTGCAGGTTGTAGGATCGGTGCACATCTTCCGAGCACAAACGTCTTCGCAACGCCATCACCCCTCTCCATGGTCATATTTCCCTTAAACATGAAGCGCACAGGCCCAATTCATGTCATAGTCATCATCATAAAGACCAAGCTTAAAAGTGTCACACCTGTTGTTTTCCAGGAGCTTTTCTATTGAGTCGGGGACTGTGTTAGGGTTTGGCCAGATGTTATGCGATGGATTGGAACACTTGAAGGTGTTAGCCTCAAACTGGTCTCTTCTGGAAGGCGGTCATTGAAGGGGTTGTAAACAATGAAATCTGTGTTGAGAGCAAGCAAAAACGGTTTCTTCAAGAGGTCGTTTCTGTTGAGAATGGTCTGCCTAGACAGGGCAGCTCTATCACCGAGTCTCTATAAAGCCGTAAGACTGGCGCGTATGCTACGGTTGTGGTCACTGTTTCGTGATTTTAGCGGTGTTACTCTGGGCCACCAATCCTCAAGAGTGTGTGGGTCGTTTGCGTCCTTCCCATGAAATAGTAATAAACTTCTGGAGATGATAATGGGTTACTCCGTCTATATGGTCTCCCTACAGGGAACATTCATGCATGCAGAAAACTTGACGACACACGTTCTATCCAGTGACCTGAAAATATCTTGTCTTATTCTTATTACTGAGGCTGTATTCGTCGAATTTTTAAAGTTGATTTCTCAGAGAGACAAAGTGCAATAGGATTGTCCCCTTTCGGGAGACCGTCTGCAAGGACTTACTAAAAGTAATCTGTCACAATATACGGTCTCTTCTCGGAAGGACCAAACCAGCAGAATTACTAACCACAAGCAGTCTTATGTGAGGTGCAGTCCCCGGAGGACGGGAACTATTAGTGGCGCGTCATGCAGTTGCAAATTCACGTTGTATGACCCCCAATCACTTAGTGGGACATTTGTAGTGGTCCTTGCTGGGATTAGATAGTTGTCTTTCGAGAGGTAGCAATTCCAAGCCAATTCTGAGGGAATCGGTGTAAAGTCTCAGTTGACGGTCGGTTTCTCTTCGGACTGCTCGTTGGGCGAGGCTGATGTATACTTCCACACAATCTGTCGGTTGGTTCATTTTTCGGTGCTTACTCGTGTTGCTTACGAAAGCCCATGGCCTCTACGTTTGTTGGTTGTTTCTGTTCGTGGTTCCGAAACCCATTTAAGAGAGGACGGTCTAATTTAAGGTCTAAAGCGTGGGCGTCAGTTTGTTCGCACGGGATGAGTAATGTGGTCGAAACAGTCCCACAACCAGACACGATGACCTCATCGGTACGTTGCAGTGTAGCTAAAAGGCGGTATATGTAGACGGAATTGTGCTGACTAGTGGCGTGTGATCGACTGAGATTCGTTGCTTGGACGAATGGGGCTACCGATTGGCTTGCTGACTTGCATTCTTATTGGTGGACACAAGTGATTTTTAATCATCTCGCTTTGATTAATAAATTCGGCCGAAAGAAGGCTTGCAAATCGCTGGATAGACTAAGTTCTTGTCTTCCCCTTTTTTCCCCGACGTCTGTCAAAGCGGAGCGGCAGCAGTACCTAATCACTGCACTGCTCACCACACCAACGTAACGCCAAAGCCCAAAGTAATTTACTATTTTGCTATTTTCTGACTAGCTCAGTTTTTATTTGGTTCTTTTCTGCCCAGTCATAAAAGACGATAGTAATGGTGATCGGGTCTGTATCTAGGTACACGGATGCACTCATCAACTCCGGGTTTCTGACCGAATGTCAGCATATTCGGACCATGGAAGTGACTACAATTAAATCATTGTAAGAAAGAACAAAACCGTAAGAGGAAAACGCTGCCTAAAACTGGGTCTTGACAGCCTCAGATGAGGCGAGATATCCAGCTAAAAACGGAGTCAATGACTCCGTCCTCAGCGAAGAACGAGTATGTGCATGTTTGGAAACATTCCGAGTTCCACTTCCAGACTTTGTTAAGAGGATGAGATGCATCGTCGAGTATGTGTGAAAAAATTATGACCGGGCAAAAAGGCTTGTACTTAAAAGGCGACACAAAAGCGTGGATATAGAGCTAATATCCATCTACGAAATAAGTTTTTGACCTCATTTAAGCTGCCGAAAGTTCTTGAGTGAACCAAGAACCAGGATGTGGCGCCAGTGAGGAGTGGATAAAAGCGTACAAGGCGCACACTAAAAAACGCTCATTCCTTTAGTAATAAGCACCTCCAAGAGTATTTGCATAACGCGTAAGTAACCGTGACGGCTCTGCACCATGAAGAAACTTGGTACTACGAACGCTTTGTCCCTTTTTTGTGTGTTGGAAAGGCGAGAAAGAAATAACCAGCCAGCCACTGATTTAGAGATACGGTTCATATAACAGGACGGAGATTATGTAGCTTGAGTTCCTTCACCATTCAGTGAAGGAGGAACGGTGAAGAGAAATGAGGGAAAACACGTTCAACTATGCGCAAATATAAGCCAAACATCGCCTGTGCTTATGGCATCATCTGTAGGTTTGAAAACAGTCACACCTCCGCGACTGTTCTCATCCTGAATACATATTATTGTTAGACTTAGTTTTCCTGGTCGGCGCAGTTACATAAACCGACGTCGTCGGATCAGTCGAAAGCGCTTATTGTCTCGGAGGGGGCCATATAATTTGCCAAACCCGAGTTCTGATTAGTTGTTAGTGCAGAGAACCAAACCTAACTAGAAGTGGTCCGACTTTGGTTTCCTGGTGTCTGGGCAGTATTTCGCGTTTGAATGTGTTCGTTGAATCTTCTTTGGCCATCATAGGAAGTTAATCCTGCGGAAATTTCAGTTGTTTCGTGGACTCGCAGGAATCAAATTGGGTTGCATCAATCATACCTTTACTTTACGACAAGTGCTGTACCCTGACCATTTTTCAACGATCAACAATGATAGTTTTTATTGATCTGCAAGCCGCTTCCAACTCCGTTGGTCGTCAGAAACTAGGACAGTGTCTGGTGGTGAAAGACGTCTCTTTTAGCTCTTGTAAAGGCTCTATATACCCTTTCCCATGGACGCCTGCATGTCTTCGGCAATCTCCCTCCTGACCTCACTACATCCAATGGAGTCAGGCAAGAAAAGTCTCTGTCACCCTTCCTCTTTAAGTTGGTAACCCATTTGTAGCTGGAGTCTTCTTTACTTGGCGTTGACACGTCCACAAAACGCTTTCATGTGCTGGAGACGGTCGGTAACTCAGAAAGTTCAGCTGTTGTTGTTTGGTACATTTATCGCAACCGTTTTATGACCATTTGGGGCGACCTCACCAGGGCTTAGTTAAGTAACGGTGCGTTCCGAATGGTGTACATCAGAAAACGAAATTTGTTTCGGCTAACCTAACGCCCTTATCAATGGATTGTACGTTTTGTAATCTGCTGGTAGGGTAGAACTTGATCGTGCTTTTCATTCACGGTACATAAGTGGTAACATGACTGCTGTATGTCTGTTTTTCCAGATTACCGTCAAGTGCCAGAGCCGAATCAAATTTACCCTATGTGTGCTTCGGTTGGAGCTTCATTAGATGGGGTGTTGTAAACAAAGTTTGAATTCAGAACCTCCCTCAAAAATTTTTAGTCGGATTCGTGGGTGGTTGAGCCATAAGCGCTAACTATCGCTCTACTCTAGCAGGGCTGAATCCGCATCAGATAAACTAGGTCAGCAATTTATGGCAGCCGTACGAAAAGATTGTGAAGGCCAGTCTACCAGCTTCGGTAGGTTTGCTCCTCTGAAGATATATTCACCGAGCTGGATCATTAGGACTAGCGGATACTTGATGACCGGCTTAAGACGGAGTTACGGAAACAGTTGGTTTCTGTGACAAGTGCTACAGTCCTCACGAACAAGGACCATTCAGGAGTACAGCCTAACTGATCTAATTTGGGAGGGCGGTTTCGTTTTATTTTCTTGTGGTGGGGGAGGGGAGATGGGAAAGACCCTCTAATAACCGTGCGAGCAAGTAAGAATACCCCGAAGGTTAATAATAAAAACACAATGCCGTAATTTCATAACTGTCATCTTCATCACCTCCTACTCCACCATCTCTTCAGCTACTGACCACCTCTATCCTCCACGAACATTATCACCGTAATAAAAGTTAAGAAAACTCTATTAGGAAGCTACTACTTGGCAAAGCTTGTGTGTGTGATCCCAATGTAAATATTTGTACTTTCTCAAACGTCTTAGGTCAGAAATTGTTTGCAAGCTTATTTCCACGAAAGAAAGAACTGACTTCTGCCTTTGCATTACATTTTAATCGGAGGCAAAACTTTCTTAGTGGGCAAAAACATAATGAACGAGAGATTCATTCAAGTTCTTCGTTTAAAAGATTAATTTGCAGATTAGTTTATGAGTACACTTACGTTCAATTTAGTATTCAGTTACAAAATAGGATTGTTGGGAACTCGGGGACTACGCCTTGAGTCCTTAAGAGGTGAGGCCTTTAGCTTGCCGTCGAAGGGTTTTCAACAGCCTCATCGACATTGCTGCATCATATAAATCTCCAAAGACTGCCGTTTGTGTCCCTCTCTGGAGGCACCACTCTCAAGGTTAGCCAACCGTAAAATTATGTCACGAAGTGTACTTCAGTAGTTGACTTCCAGGGTAGACTTCACATAGTCTTTCCTTATGGGGCAATGACATCGTGGTTGTAGTTCTTTGCGGGATTTGTAGAATTTGCAGTACCATTCCTCTCGTTCGAACAGTTCTCCTCCTACCCGCGAAGTTACTTTGGTTAGTCTACACCAAACAGGGTGAGCGCTGGATTCGAATCTCGCTCTTAGTGAAGCCAATTGGCAGTTTGTTGCTTTGGCAACCGCAACCGCCCACAACTAATCGTCATCAGCATCGACAGCATGACATAAGTGCTCAACACTGATGCTTCGCTGCCGTAACAACTAATCAAGCGTCCGTGACGCCACCTGATTGGGAAGTCCTGAAAGATGAGTCGGTCACTCGACACAATCGGGATGCTTACTGGGTCGACATCTGATTTGTTGGGCGAGCCAACCATATCTTTGATATTTGAGTACGCTCGCCTGTCCAGAAATGATACTTCATGTGCATCCAACGGTCATTGGTGGAATGGTTGTGTCTCACCTGCTTCTCGTGTCAGTCGTCTAGGATTCGAATCCCGGCGCAGCCAAGAAGCTCCAGTGAGAGCGAAATTCGAATCCAGTACTTCCTCCCTTTGGTATCGACTCACTAGAATAGTTGCTCAAGAACTGCAGGAAGACCGTTCAAACGAGAATGATGTGAGTACGAACTCTTATTTTATATACAGAACACTTATTGACAAGTGTTCCAAGCTACTGCTCAAAATAAATTCTGCCTTCTTATTTCCCGGAAAATGTCCTATTCCTTTTCTCACTCTGCTGAGGCTTTATTGGCTAGTACTATCGGACTGGTGCTTTCGTCTCCCTTAGATAACTAACTTTTTTAAGTGTCATCCGAATGTTGTCACATAGAGTTCGAATCCAAAATGTCCCTTTGGAACTTGCAGTCAAAGTTGTGGGCGCGCCGTTCGGTATGACGTGGTCTTCGTTGTGTGTGTTACTCATGCACTTGCCAGTAGTTAGGGACCTGGCTGCGATCCTCGGTTGGTCTCGCTGAATCTACGATTGTGGCATCACTACTGGCTGCAGAGACCAGACACCTACTGTTTACCAATGGGGCAACATTACCGCCTGTGGATGTGGCTGCAACGATTATTGAGTCGCTGGGGTCTATCATTGGAACCCCAGGCTTGAGGTCGTCCAGATACCCCTTCGGCTAGAAAGTTGACTTACTCACAGATGATACTGCAATATCTGTGCGTAGTTGGCATTTACAGTAATGCTCCGACCTACCCTCGTGCCCGGCTTACGCTGGCTTACTGATATGCGAAAAAAGTCGATGGCGTAGATAATCAGATCAAGAAAAAGAGGTACACAGGTGGAAGCGATTGCCTACTGTGTGGATGAATAATCTTGACGAGAACGCCGTCCACACGGTCGGACGGGCACGCTCAGTCCGAAAAAGTCGATTGCGAGAAAGAGATGCCATGAGTCTGCGGAATGCAGAAGCATGTAGCTTAACGCGTGCCTCACGCGCAGAAGACTAATTTAGTTTGGCTAGAAGTGGACATAACACATCTACTTTCTCTGGAGATAGCTTCAGCAACGCAGCAGTACCATGTACAGCACTGAAACCACTTCCGCGCAATCTGCATGATTCTTTTCGTAGCTTCACTGATGTGGATGTGCGCATGCCCATTTCTCAGCAAGCCTTCTGACACAAGCCTCGCGCCACCATGGAAGTTTGCTCAAGACGTTCAAAAACTCGTACCGCGCGCCAGTTCACTTGGGTCTGAACCAACCTTTCACGAGTACCGTGGCAGATAGCTTCTAGGCAGATCCAGAAATGCGCTCTACTCTGACAATAGCTCACGTTATGAAATTCCAGCCTCGCGCTGAAGATGTGATTCGGTAGTGTTGGCAACTCACTGGACTGTTAGTTGGGTTGCAAATCTTCGGTCGAATGGAATGCTTTGCGTCGGTGAGAGTTAATAGAACGCTATTTGCCTTTCGAGCTGTGAGACTCCACTCCGTTCGGGACTCATCACCGAGGGTGCTGGTCCATCGAGTTTGGATTGAGACAAAATCTCCTGCCCCAGGTGAGACTCGAACTCACGGCCTTCAGATTATGAGACTGACGCGCTAACCGACTGCGCTACTAGGGCACGCTCCAAACTGTTTGCCAAACAATGCAACTTCGCACCAGTGGTTACGATGGTCATTTTGTTTAACCTTTAGTTTATTTCCAGAGTACTGGTGTTTTACCCTACCGGACGTAGGCTAGCAAAGCAACTACGCTTTTATTGTGTCTGACCAAAGTGTACTTCAGCAACTTGTGCCTAATGGAGGATTCATCGATCGACCGTTTACGAAAGCTAAAACACTTGTCTATCCATGGTTCATAAACTCGCCTTCGTCTGTTCATTCCATGAAAAGGATACGTAAGGCCGAAAAATTTCAACCAAACCTTTCCACACTGAGGAAGGTAACGACGTTTTATGAGTTGGTGTCGCAATCAGTCTGAGTCAGGGAACGGCAAAGTGCGCCACACTTCACTACATAGCTTAGTTTTAAATGAAATTGTCACTTTCTGTCCTGTTCTTCACGTAGTTTTGATTTTTTCACTTGTTTTAGATGTTGATGACCTGGGCACTCATTTGGCGCGTGTGAAACTGGTTCGGTTCGAACCTACCCCGGAGCGATGGGTCACTCTCGGTCCTGGTGGTATCGCGATCGTGGATCAGTGGATATGCAGTCATGCGAGGTGAGCGGCTCCGACTCTACACTTTCCGGTTGTTTCTTTAACTTTCTAGTCAGAGTACTCCTCCGAGAACCATTTGCGTACAACAGGAATTCACCGTAAGGCACAACCTAGTCTGTGAACCCTCTGAAAATCCACTAACTCTCGGGAGTGGCAAGGTTTAGTAATGTCGTCTTTGTATGTGGAGTTGTTGTTCCGAACATTAGTGATGGAACGTCTGTTCTTGTAACTGGAATCATGTTTTGTGGAATAATTGTGGATGGTGCTTGGGTGGGGGCAGACTTTGCAACGCACTTCATCAGTTTCGAAATATGGGCAACTCGAGTGTGCCTATTGATCTTTTACCTGTTGGCCGAGTCCGCTGATTGGTTTACAAACCGGCAATCAGTGTCCTAGCCTTAGCACACCACATATGTGTACCTCTGAGACTTACTCGAAAAACTCAATAGCACGCGGTGGGTGTCACATCAAAGCGGGTGTTGTGTTGTTATGATAATGGGCAATATTTTTGGTGGCAAAACTTGACAACATTTCCCCAGATCATTGTCATCCTCCCTCACATGGAATGGAACCTTGGCTTCGTGGTTGATGGGGAACGCCACTGTTCCGTCTCTTCGGGGACATCTCTTGGTAGATACGTGTGTGTATTTCACACTACTTCTCAGACATACAGGTCTGGTGGTATCACTCAACAGTTTTAGGTCATGCATCGCAATACGGTAAATCCACAGCCTTCAGCTCATAGGAAGCTCTTTAAAACGAGATCATTTTACTGTTTGTTCCACAAGTGTCCTCTGTCGGCTTTATTAAGGAGAGGATATGTGATGTTTTCTGTTTGGGTGCAATTTTTAAAGGATCGTTGCGATCCATCCGCCTCGGGATAGGGATGTATGTTTGGTTCCGGTACTGAACTGACATTAGGATGGTGATGTTCCGGGACCATAGATACAGGTTTTTTATGTTTTGAAAGTAACTTTAGCAAGGTTCCGTGGATGCCCTTATCTCAGTTTTCTGAGACAAATGTGTTTGCCGGAGGTTACTGAATAGTTACCTGTAGCCGGTTGTGTGACCAATAAGCAGCCAATCATTTCTGATTGGGAACCGACCTGTGATTTCTAGGAGTCTACTCTAACATGCTCTGTACTCCAACGATCGATGACAACGATGCTCCCTAAAACATTGATTTTGGACGGAGCCACTCTACAAAGCACAAATATTCTGCTACCATGGCCGGGTGGAAGCTACAGGTTTTGGAATTACGAGATAGAGAGTAAGTCTGTGTTCTCAGGCATTTACAGCACTTCACAGCTAAACTGAAAGGAAAAGCTGCAAGATAACTTGTAAGGAGAAGCACGCTGTTTGACAATAAGTTGCATGTTGTTCGTCACAAGCAGGTCAGTACCAAGCATTAGATGATTGGCGGTCCATAATGGATTGTGTTTGTTACTGGCCCATTGACTTTTAGGATTTTTACGCGCAGAGATCAAGTTCGCGCTGCCGGGTGGATATCGCCCCGGAACCGGTTAATGGTGGACTTAATAGTTTACCCGAAAATCTTCGGTTGAAATGAGGGCACGCTTAGATTCGATCAAGTGCACGATAAGTAAACTAGAGTTGAGCATTTTTATGGCACGAATTGGCCAAACTGGGTTGTGTTCACGGATTGCATCAGTCGGCTTGTTTTACGACCAAAGCATGATGTTCTGAGCGGAGGTTCGAATGAATACACACAAAAGCTGATAGTGGATAATCTCGGTGGATTGTTCTTTAGTGGTAGCTCAGAATAAGTTTCGATCGGAAGCTCGCTTGCAGCTTGATGCTGCAAACATCGCTTGGATACCTATGTGGTATTAATTCAGCCACAGATTTACCGTTGAGGAGCAAACAAGTAAAGGCGGGTATCTTCTCAACTGGCACTAATCTCAGCTTGAGCGCAACTAACCGACTGGTTTTTTCATACGAAACGGGCTAGGTAGTCGTTCGAAGTAAAGCTGTACTTCAATGGTTTTTTAGTCGGATGACCATTCTTTGGTTTGCAATAGGGACAAGTAGGGGTTGATTCAGGAACGCATGGTTTTTTGGAAGCACCATCAAGAAACGGGCCCCAAAACACAGCTGATTTACCATCGGCTATTCTCAGGATGGGCTGGACTGGACTGACCATGAGGCATGTAGTGACCGACTCTACATGAAAGAAAACCTACTATTTTCCGGATACGGTCCCAAGTATATAACCCAAATCGTTTTGCTCCACTGGTCCTGAGGTACCTACACTGTGTGCCACTGTGGAATCAACACACCCGAAGTGGCGACCAGGGAGAAATTCTAGTGAACTCGTCAACATCATGGCGTGACAATGTTCCACGGCTTGACAATGTTCCAAAACTCGTGTGGGTATTCTAAGGACCGTACCCCCATGATTATTATTATTATTATTATTAACTAGATTTGAGCTTTTTTATGGCACGAATTGGCCAATCCGAGTTGCATCAGTCGGCTTGTTTTACGACCAAAGCATGATGTTCTGAGCGGAGGTTCGAATGAATACACACAAAAGCTGATAGTGGATAATCTCGGTGGATTGTTCTTTAGTGGTAGCTCAGAATAAGTTTCGATCGGAAGCTCGCTTGCAGCTTGATGCTGCAAACATCGCTTGGATACCTATGTGGTATTAATTCAGCCACAGATTTACCGTTGAGGAGCAAACAAGTAAAGGCGGGTATCTTCTCAACTGGCACTAATCTCAGCTTGAGCGCAACTAACCGACTGGTTTTTTCATACGAAACGGGCTAGGTAGTCGTTCGAAGTAAAGCTGTACTTTAATGGTTTTTTAGTCGGATGAACATACTTTGGTTTTCAATACGGACAAGTACGGGTTGATTCAGGGACGCATGGTTTTTTGGAAGCACCATCAAGAAACGGGCCCCAAAACACAGCTGATTTACCATCGGCTATTCTCAGGATGGGCTGGACTGGACTGGAGGCATGTAGTGACCGACTCTACATGAAAGAAAACCTACTATTTTCCGGATACGGTCCCAAGTATATAACCCAAATCGTTTTGCTCCACTGGTCCTGAGGTACCTACACTGTGTGCCACTGTGGAATCAACACACCCGAAGTGGCGACCAGGGAGAAATTCTAGTGAACTCGTCAACATCATGGCGTGACAATGTTCCAAAACTCGTGTGGGTGCTTTAAGAACCGTACCCCCATGATCATTATTATTGATAGCGATACACCAAGGGTAAATACGGGTGCCTAATTGCAATACAACCATGAGGAAATAATCCGCTTTCTAGACAGATGAAGCCCCATTACAACCCAATAGTACCAGCCACTTATGTGGAATCATGGGTGCCCGCAGTATCGGTCCCCTCTTTAGAGACCCAAAGATTAACCGCCGCATTGTTTTGATTACGGATTGTTTTGGAAAACGATGTAAGGCATAAACATTGTGACAACTACCGACATGTTTTCCCGACTGGGATCCTGAAGAATCAATCAACTCGGACCGTGGAGCCAATCTCAAGAGTACCATTTCGCCGGGACTGTGTCCGTGACCAGATAGAACACACACACTACACCGAACCCCCTGCAGTGAAACGGCACATCAGAAAGAGTGGGTTTTGCTGTAGACTCTTCTGAGCAGAATGCGAGCGAGGTCAAACACCAGCGAAGTGCATACCGGGGATTCGAAGAAATGAATGCGCCATCCATCTGAAACCTTTCCCTCAGAGGCACGCTAAGGATTGGAAATGCCACCAGGACATGTTGCAATGGGAAATGCTGTCGTCGAGAGAGAAGAATGTGGGGGAATACCATGCAACGGTTGCCAGAAATCAGTGCGAGGTTGACTAGTAGCCCTCATCCACAGTCTTAGGCAAGAAGAACAGCTGGATAGTTACGATAAACAGTCATTCACTGTTGCAACTTTGGTCAAGAAACGATGTGTTCTGAGGTCAACTCACTGAAGTCCCACTAGTATGAATTGTTTTGTGTTCCATTCAGTGTAAAACAGTATTCATAGCTATTCGGCGGATACACTCATTTGCATACCACTGTGGCTTTCACGGGAGATTTAGCTGAATTCCTCTTTCATGATGTTCTTACCGTGAAAACCAAATTGGTATGCGAGTGAGTGCTATTTTCGTGCGACCTTGTGAGTAGTGTATTGTGTCTCTACAAAGTTCATAGTTTTTAATACATCGTCCTGGCCAATATTCACTGCTCAGTGCTCCCGCTCCTGGCCTGAAGCCTCCACTAGTCTCGTCACCTCCCGTGATAACTTTTGTGATTTGCCGTAAGCAGCCCTGAGTACATTTGACACTTCTTGAATGTCTCTGAGTCTACGAAATCTTGTTAACTTCCCCGTCTGAATCGCAGCTCAACTTGGTTTCTTTTTTCGACTACTCTTCTATCCAAAAACGAACACAAGTTAGCACTTTGACATTTGTACTGTTGTTCTACATCCCACATCATCCTTCTCATAGCATGCGTAGACGGAGTTTACAAATTTGAGAAGCTTGTCCACTTAAGGGACGTGATTGCTTTTAACAGCTGTTTCACTCACCCTCATCTCGAGTCTGGTTTTGATAGGCACTGATCTTATTGAGGTGGCTCAGCGGTTAGAGCGGGAATTTACTGACCGGAAGGTCCGCGGTTCGAACCCCATCTCTGCCTCTCGACTTCCCCTGTCTAGGCTTGGACAACCTGGCAGTATCCCAGCCCTCGTGCTTCCTTCGGGTGGCTGGCAGCTAGGCACCGAAAGGGTGTTACAGCTGAGCGATTTATTTCTTTTTACCGTTGGGCTGATGGATGTCCCCTGCTGTTTAAAGCGGCTCCAGACAGCACATACAAGGCTGTTCAGAACGAAGCTATAAGGTGTCCATCTTGCTTGATAAAACAGGAAGTCAACTATTCCAGTTGTCACTACGATACATGTAAGTGAATATTACCAAGAGGTTCGGAATGCGTGGAACGTCTGTGTGGTAATGGACCAGTGTGTCACTGGCCAGATTACAAACGATTAGGCCTTACAATCCCTGCTGTCTCGGTTCTTCACCTTCCTTTGCTCGATTTGTGTTTGTTGTCCGACTGCCAGAGCTCAGTAGGCGTAACAGAAGTTTCGAAGAGGGATTCTCCTGACCAAAAACTGGTCGCTTTGGTCTCGGCCACAAGGATGAACTCATCCGATGCAGTGAAATTAGCGTACGATTGGTTACACTCGACACTTAGCTTTCAGTATGTGTCCTGTTAGCCCGATGTACTTGCCATGCAGGAGGAGCGGTCCGATTTTTATTTTTAGACTGTATGAATGACTCAGAAACTTGATAGGAGGATTGTGCTGCACCTTTTTTCTGGTGGCGTCCTCTATAGATGCCCAGCAACTTTCCCAAGAACCAGATTTCATCGACCCCGCAGATGATAATACCATAGATTATCTTCGAGTTTGAATCTTCTTCTGAGCAGACTTACTGCACTTCAGAATTGGTCTTTACACCGTTGTTTCAAAGTGAACATACCAGAGTGTATCGATGTACCCTTTAGCTTTACGACAGACACATGGTTTCCTACACTACACACTCCAAACTCCATTATTGACCAGAACACCAGCTGCGTGTCTCGACATCACGTGGTGTCACAACGTTACCTGAACGAGATATGTCGAATCTCTTCCTTAAGGTTGGGAGGCTTTCTTTTTATTTAATGAAACTGAGACACCTGCCAACCTGAAATCTTTTTTATCTCGGACCGTGCTGCTCGCTGTTTTCCGGCCCTTGGAGAAAAAAGGACTATATCATATTTTACGCTTATCTAGACGTAGTTATCATATAAACTCTGGTTGATTTGGCAGTTTCCGAGCCTTCTGATGGCCTTGGCAGATTTTTTAAAAGATATTGCTTACACCGCGAGATGGCTCAATTTGTTATAGCGCGAATTTACTGACCGGAAGGCCCGTGGTCCGAACCCGACCTCTGCCTCTCAACTTCCCCTGTCTAGGCTTGGGCAACCTGTCACTATCCCAGCCCTCGTGCTTCCTTCGGGTGGCATGGCAGCTAGGCACCGGAAGGGTGTTACAGCTGGGCTTACACCTCACCAGGTACTATTTTCAAATTCGTGCAGAGATTTACTGGAGCTTATAGCAATGATGTTGTCCTCTACCCTGCTTACTTGCGACCGATTGTTTGTTCCAAATGTCCCTGCCATTGCACTACGTTCGTTCGTCCTCAATACTTTTTAATTGAGTTGTTTTGTTGACACTACTTTCTGAGTGCATTAGACCCTCCGTTAAGTAACCAGAGCCGTCAGAAGAAAATATGAACGTCTATGTACTCAAATAATAGGCTGCTTGTGTTGTCCGACGGCTTCCTCAGGGTCAAAACAAAAAGGGATTCGTCCAGTTTATCGCTCAACTAGGATTAGTTACTGAATCGCAATGACAGTTCAAACGGATCTCCAATCACACGGTAACCCGATCTCAGCGATGTGAAGATCAACTGCCCAACATCAAAACGAATAGGTCCTAGTTAACCTGAGGTTGAAATGACGCGTTACACAATCCATTGTGTAAAATGAGGTGTTTGGATCATACTGGAATGGTTTTAAGACATGAGATATCTATAGTGCACGTTAGTACCTCAGATTGGAGAAACGGTAGCCTTCACAGCCAGTTCGACCCACTATTGTGACAAGTCTTCCTATTAGGTGTTAAAGTCATACACTACGTGACAGTCGCTGGCGCAAGCTGACAAGCTCGCACCATAGGTTTTCATCCTCATTTTCAGATAAGTTTTGAGATATCACCTGCTCAGATGGCTTGTCCTTGTCGTATTTACCTCCAAACAGTGAATTTTAATTGTTTCTTGATAACTTTCGAATTGCTTTGTTGAACGCATGTCACATTAGCAGTTCTCGGTCAACAACCAATAACATTACTTCCCAGGTGTGCTGTTTGATGCCGAATCGGATTAGGCAGAAGTGGCACCGACTTGAATCCGGTTCTTTTTGGTGTGCCTTTGCAACCATTGTCTTACTTCTCTCCGACAGATTTTTCCTTGGCACCAATCCCTCCACCTTCACTTTCCGCATTGCCGAGGAGCGCACCATTATGGGCTTTTCGTTCTTTTCCACGTTCAATACGATCTGCCCAGAGGGCGGTGTACGCTTGTACGATGGATCCAAAATGACCGCGGCGGTACCGGCATCTAATGGCTGCGAGCCATTGACCGCATGGCCTGTGGTTTACGAACCGGCGTACACTATCTATCCTGAAGATAAAACTCATCGTCCTGAGCTTTGATCTGTCCCGATGTTCACTACATGCAGTGTTTCAAAGTTTTAGCCAACCTAACAATGACCCCCTCTAGTTATTTTTGTTCCATTTTCCGGTTCCTTTCCCGGCACTGAAGATTTATCTGGATTTAAATCCACATGAGTCCTTTTATCGATCCAGCTTACCTTTCAATTGTCCTTTTTTCCGCGTAACTTCGTTCGGATGAAGTTGAACGTTAAATAGACACGCGACTTGTTTCGATCATTACAAGTTGAACGGAATGGGATAATATGCTACTGTTTGCCGCTATCGCTGTACAATTTCAGACCTCAGTTGAGTTGGTTCATGTCCCCGTAATAGCCCAATTACTAAATCTGTCAGCTACACACTCTCCTACATTCAAACTGTTTACTTCTGGGTCTCGCGCGCGACTTGCAAATTTTCCCACAGACACCAATGACTGTAGTCGTGAGACATGGGAGTACACGTACATGTCACTGTCGATGTTGCTGCTCAGCTATAAGAATTCGTGAGCATCTATCCTGGCGTCATATGCACTGAGATTTACATGGTTTTAGGTAAAAATACGGTAGACTTATTACTGGACGGCAGATATAAATGGATTCAGGTGCAGAATTTTATCCAACGCAAAGCATAGAATGCAGACCAGGAGAATAGGTCATTGTGTACAAATAAGCCACAGCACGCACGAAGGGACTAGACATGGGGCTTTGAAAGGGGAGGCCAGAGCAAACATGTTGTTGTCCGTGGACGGAGAGTAGAAAATACATGTAGGCGAATATATCTGTGATTGGTTGATGGGACGTCGCACACCTCCCCCCAGTAGTACCTTAGGAGTTTGGGGGTCGCGGTCGATTAAACAGCTGAAGGTTGAGTAGACTTGGTTGTGGGGGTTGTTGACCAGTTGGAAGAAAACTGGCAAATGTGGTAGGCGGTAGGAGGGGTGGAGTGAAGCTGTGCCATAAGCTAGGCGTGCCATGGGCCAACCCGGCTGCTATCGAATTGATCTGCTGCTGTTGGCTGGACTGGAGTAAGTAGATTTGTTGGGCAGTGCCAGAAACGACAGGTGAGAAGGTTGACGACACAGTGGGAATTGGGGCCCTTTGAGGGCTAACGCTGGATGTGGAAATTTGCTGTAAGAGGGAGAAACATTGCTCAGGGATAGCATAACGAAAATTTTCGAAAGTAATACCCTGATAATTCAGCTCAGTTTCAAGGTATCGCCCGGTTTATTACCGCTCAAATAACCCGGGTGACGACTGCCTGGCACCAAAATAAGAGGTAAAAACAGTTAAAAACGATACATAGTCCTTCTAGTTTGATGTTGAAAACGTTCTGTTTAAAGCCTGATCCGGTGTAACCATATAGAACGGGGGATGCCGTGTGCTGATAGGATTTTCGAAAGGTGTCGGATGTTCGTAAGTTCAAAAGAACCTCAACTGGAACCACCCAAAAGAGATGAAATGCGAGGGGTGTTCAAGTTCGAAACAATGTTGGTATCAGGATTCCAAATGGGACAACGACCCTTTAAGAGCTACCAGTACATGTTTACGGGAGTGTCTCGTCGTTACGTAATGGATTCAATTAAGTCGAATAGAAACAGCGCCTTACAATCAAACCGAAACATGTCATTGACGTGCAGTGAGGAGTGTCTTTCTATAACATTTTAGCATGCAGTCATCCACTGGAGTCGTAAGATGCTCACATGTGGACTTGCCTTGAGATGGAAGACTGAAAATCGCATGTTCGGACCATCATAAAGATTCCTGAGACGAGCAGTACTGCCCACCTAGTCGTTCTAACCGATAATTAATCATCAATACTTACTGCAAATGGCAGGGATCCCAGACTTGGAGTTCCAACCATAGAGAGTCGACTCCAACTGTTGGGCGGACCGAACATGTTGTTCGGGAGTGTCATTGGAGAATTCGAAGGATTGACCGATGTGACGTTGACCGCGTCATGTGACGATACAGGTATTCCAACAGAACCGGAAGTCGGCTGCGCCACAGGTGAACTGATGGATGACAAATGCTCTGGCATTGCGAACAGCGAGGTACCGGTGACAGAACCCGTACTGGGTTTGGGTAAAAGTAGGCTGGCTAGACTGACTACACGAGACAGAAAAGAGAGACGTTTAATCCATAATGGTCGCAACACAACACAGAAGAAGCTGGAGTTAGCTGAGCAAGATAAGGAGGTGAAGTATATCAAGGGACAGTCAGTTACCTATCGAGCTGAGAGTCCGGTGTGTCTTTAGGAATAAATAACCCGGTAATGATTTGCGCGTGGCGATCACTTGACGCCCGTGGTTTAGACAGCGCGTTCATCAGAGAGCACCCACACTGCACATGAAGCGACGGTATTTGCGGGCAATGAAACGCCTGAATGAATGCAATGCCGCCGGTGTATGGATCAGCTTCAGAACTAGATAAAATCAGCTGTATAAGATAAGGACGACTGAACCACATTCCGCCAACCCCATAGAATGTGCGCCTACGCTGTCTGCGTCATGGTAGCAATTCGAATAACCCGACAAACAAGTCAGGCCCAAATAGGCTTAAGGTGGGCCGGACGTTTCGCACGCTCGGCTTATCGTACTGATTCATGCGCGTGGTGCTTAGTTGGTAACTGGATCTGGTCCGTCCGCTGCAGTAGAGCAGAGACCACCAACCCGACTGATAGTTGTGAGACTACCCTTGGACGATGCACGTGATTGGGTTTTGCTAGACCAACTGTAGTCAAAGGGGGACGGTAAACGTTGGAGGCACGTGGGCCACCGCGTAGGTAATTACTCGCGGTTAGCGAAAGAATGAGCCGCAGTTCGGTTGACGGAGAAAAATATCCCCAAACAGCTAACAAGCTCAAGGTGAGAGATCACGAATGAACGTCAGTGATCGGAAAGTCGACCATACGGTTGAACCGAGAGGTTCAGGTGATGGCAATGCCAAAAAATACTTTTGGAATCCGAAATGAGTTGTTGAAAGTACTGTGGCCTGCAAAATTATATGGAACGTGGCACATTGTGCGGAAAATTTCCGACAAATGCCAAATATCACACGATAATATCAGGAGTAACCTAGAATACTCTAAAATTTCGCTACACTGGTTTTCCCATACTGTCCATACGAGTGTCCTGTGTATCACGGTCGGGAGGAAACAGTGGCTTGGTTTTAATGGTGTGAACGAATCAGTGCGCAATCCGTAATAGTAACGCGGTTGGTTTTCATGATGTCGAAGTTGTTATTTCTGCTGTTTTATTGATAATTCCTGCAGCTGAAATCGAAATGGTGTAGTACGCAACCACCGAAAAGAAACATCACAATGTCATCATCATTAATCCGCATTAGGACGAGTCGCGTTATTGAACGCCAGGTGGGCCCTGATACCGCTGGAGGGTTTCGCATAGCTTGAATTTTCGGGCACCACGCACAACTTTTAATCACATTCTACTTATTTCCGGGTCGTCAGATTCTCCATGATCATGACAGGGACCACATTAAAGGCTCTACTGTGAAAAAACTCACCTGGTAGAGGAGCGTCTGTATGGTTTTCACCATGCTCATCTTGAGTAGGTGTTTCACCGCCACTGGGTGAACTACCCTCATTCTCATTGGCCGACTGTGTGAACGACTCGATAACTTCTACATCATCTGGTGAGTTGGACTGAGGACTGAGCACTGGCGTTTGGTTAACACCAGCTGTGATAGGAGCGGCCACCAAGGGGTTTGTCAATGTTGCTCCAGTGCCCTTGGATTGGAGCTCTCCGTTTGAATTTGAAGACGATGAGGGCTGTTCCGCTGATCGTCGGAATCCGAATGTCTCCAGTAGTCGTTGAACCGTCACAGGCTCCGTCTGTGGGGTCTGTCGCATATCACAGTCCGTCGGTTCAGTGGCGAGGGGCTGCTGCACCTTCGGTGTGGAATCTGTCGTGACGCTTGGACTGTAGTGTGGCACCGCTTGCCCAACAGTTGAAGAGGTTGTTGAGCTAGTGTCACTTTTGGCGGAGAGGCTAATGGAGTGACAAAAACAAATGTTTCGTTGTAGATAAGCACTAAAAGTACAAACGAAGGAATTTCCTGATGACAGATGTGGAACTTGCGTCTTAATAGTTGTTTAACTAATGTCTGGACATTTCGATCGGTGGCCACCAACTGGGGTCGCAACTCCAACCCACATACACCACAGCTAACAGGCCATCCTGCACGCACAAATGGTTTACCGAAAACAGCTAAAAAAATTCCAATATCACACACACATATATGTATCGCCTTACAAAGTGAAAAACGTCGAGTGGAATGGCGGCCATCTAATTTACACAGCTCTTTGAGAGGTTCGTGCAGTCTAACGTAAGTATCATATGTAGAAAATAGTGCAGTATGGAGAGTTTGCTTTCGGGCTCACACAGACCTGCCCTTAGAAGGTTGTTAAATACGGACATGAGGCAGTTTAGATAGCGGTATTATGACAAACGATAGATGGGGCAGTAGGGACCACGGATTTGTTTTGTCAATAGTAACAAACCGGCAGGTCGGATGGATTTAGAGAACGGTTACTGCGGTCAGCGAGGAACAAAAAACGGTATAAAGAGAAAGCATAGGATGAAAAAGGACCGTGGGGACTATTAGACAAACAGACAAGGGTAGAGACAAGCGGTTGGTCACCAAACATCACAGTTGAAAGTATACACCATGCGTCATATCATCACAGAACAAGGTGCGCGATTCAATGAAAGATCAACTTTTCCGCACCGGGATGCTCAATTGTAACGATCGTAAATACAGACAGATACACAATGAGTCGGCAGCCATGAATGCGAAGCTCAGTCATTTAAGTTTCTATTATACAAATCACCATTCGAAGTTCGTATCAGACGGAATGGGAGAACAGGAACGGGACGCCGGAATGTACACAAAAGTATGACGACATAGCAGTGATTTGAGACAATGTAAAGCTTGCTCGTTTTAATTCCTGCAGGAAATCAACATTGTAGACTAACTAATAGAGGAAGGATTGCGTCAATAGCGGATAATAGTTGAAGCAAAACTTGTAGGTGCCAGGGATTCGTGATGAATCAGACTTGGGACAAGGCAAGGAGTACCGGCTCTCTGCTAAGAGTGGAACCATGGAATCATGAGCTGCCAAGATTTCACAAGGCTGGTATCCAATAGTAAACCAATAGTAAATGGCACAGTACATCATGGCAAGACCCGGGTAGATTCCAAGCAGCACGTGTTCCAATACTGACTAATGGTGAATGATCTATCCACATTCGAAATTAATATGACCTTGTGTGCAATTTCTGTTAGAGCTAGACCAAGTTATCAACTTGACGTGCAGAAATGTGCAGAAAATGACATAAGCACTGGAGGTAGCAAAACCATTGTTGCTAGCAGACACAACACTGCAAGAACGAACGCAAATTTCTAGGTCAAGGTGTCGAAATATGCTTGGATCTAGGTTGTTTCGTTTTCACTCTGATGAATGAATGAACGGAGATTCTTGGAAGAAGTGCTCTTCCTTCGTCAAAGAGAGCGGGAGCTCAAATGCTATATCAGTAAACAACAAGGCATTTGCTCCAAAAATATGTCAGAGGTGGAACAAAGAAACCCATAAGGAGAGCTATGACCGCATATATATACGTTAAGGGTCACATGACCAATCCAGAGAATGTATTTGTAGTTATCTGAGTCTACTAAAGACAACGCTGCTTATCTAGCCATTGCCGAGGCCGTATCGATTCAGTCATGCGACACCGTATGATGCACGCTGAAATGCTAGTCTTCGCCTTATGTGACCAAAATGCCATGAGGTCCTGGGGTTTTCACTCAATAAGAACGTTTTGCATTTTTAATTTGATCGCATCGGCAGTTTGCTGATTTGTTATGTATTGTGGAAACTTCTTCGGATACGTAACGATCCTATGAAGAGACCTAAAAGTACTGGTCTATCAGTCTTCGAGGTCTCAGTGACAATTAGGAGTGGAGTGCCTCCAGCTTCCCATAAGATATTCAAAATTTATATTGGTATACCTTTCGTATGGAAGACACAGGATGCAACACATTGAAATGAATAGCCGTTTACCTTTTAACTAAGTTGGACAATCCTGTGAGTCGTGAAATGACAGCAAACGGATCTTCTATATCCATTTGGTTCTGAGTACTGGGAGGTTCGTTGAAGCCTGTGACGGTCGATGAAATCGAATCGGACTCGACTACGGATTTGAGGTTGGTGCCCACTTCTTCCTGAGGTGTGGTGGCAGGAGAAGGCTCTATTTTTGCCGGCAACAATCGATCATCGGAGTCAGCCGGACCGAACATGGAGACGGGTGAGTAACGAGACTCTGAAGACACGGGAAGAGCGGGCGACTGTTCTCCTTGGACAACTGGAAGTGGCTCACGATTTATCGGGCTGGGATGATTGGCCGTAGTGGGGCGAGGGAAGGGAAGGCTAAGCTCTGAGTGAATTTTCGGGAAAGACGGTGTGACACCCCCAGGCAGTCGCGGACCCGGTGCAAAATGCACCGTTGACAAGTTGTTCATTGTGGCGGGAAGCGGGGGTGGTGGTGGCGGAGGCGGAAGTCGAGGCTCGGAGATAGAAGGGCTGGGAAAACGTGGCACCTGAGAGATCTGATCAGTGTGAGAAAGTCTGATAAATTTGGGAGGGGGTGGTGGAGGGGGGATTGGAATAGTCGGAGTCAATGTAAACGGATTCGGCGGTTGAGGTATCGGTCCCGGTAAGTATGCTGGCGGTTGTGGAAACCGTGAGCGCCACGGGTCCGCCCGAATTGGTGCTGGTGGAATCGCGGAATGATCAGGCACAGGTTTGCAGGGCTGTAAAAAGCAAGGAGAGGAACACAATGGGGCCACGCCAAAGTAAAACTGATAATAGTAAATCCTAACACAGAATCGCACGTCTGAAAATATCGACCATAGATGGTATCCTTTAGGATGCAGGAAAAAGAATCATACAACCAACCAAGATTGAATAATTTCGGGATATGAACAACATCATTAACAACTCAGCCATGTTAGCTTCATGGTGCGTTCTTAATAGTCGCTATCAAATTCTGTTATGAAATCTACAACTATTGAGAGCAAGATAGAGTGAAGGTACGGGATCACTGGAGGGAAGAAGCAATTACGAGTAAAGGTGAAGTTGCACAATTATCAGCTATATGAATCCCAGTCAAAGCGAGGCAGCCTAAAGTAGCCAATCGGATTTGAAGCAAATCAGAAATTCTCACAACTTTGTACAACACAAGCTGACGAACACGCGTTTTTGACCAACTGAGTGTGGTGGGAAAACATCAAAGTGTTACGGTATCCTAAAGCAAAGAACGATTTACAGATCGATTAAGGGGTTGCACTGACGGCTGCATCAAAGTGGGTTTGAATTTGAATTTCACGGTCGATTGACCCGGTGTGAGCCTAGGTTAAGCGATGGAAAGTGCTTCGTTTATTGATGGTCATTTCAAGGCGATCGATATTTTCCGATAACTTGCAATTGTATTGACCGGAAAGATTTTTCCCAAAAACCATCGTTCGCCAATGGTCGTTGGCTTGTTCGCTGAGCTGGGCAATTTGATTGCAAACGTTTCATCACCAGTGCGTTATTGGGGAGGGTAGTGGTGCGTTGTGGGCACAACCAATACGCTCCCCAATAACGCACTGATGTCACCTCGACTGGTGATCAAACGTTTGCAATCAAAGTGTCCAGCTCAGTTATCTTAGCAACGGTCATCTACACAACCTGAGCAACAAACGTGCTGTCGTTAGCACATTGGAAAGAATGCCAAACAGCGATACACTAATCGGATTGCTTTACAGCGACAGGACCCTTGTCTTGTATTTTGCGTTCGATTCTGTAGACTAGTCAGTTCTACCAAACAGGATGTGCTCGTCCATTGAGTGTGCTCCACATGCTCACGGGGCGTGTGATCATGTATGCGAAGCTGTCTAACAGCTTTCGTACAGACTTTCAACGTTCTCTGTGACACTCGATACTAAGGTCGTAAGGATGCGAGCAGTCAAAGGTTTCTAAAATTCTGAAATTCACATTGGTACCGATAAGGACCTTCTCAAAGTACAATACGCGCAGGAATTTTTTTTATTTTTTTCAGAATTTATCGAACCTTTAACAGGAACATTGAACCTACAAAATGTATGGTCACGCTCCAATGGGTATAAACATTGAGCATACCACTTGTAACGTAAAAAGAAGCCAGTACAGTACTTGGCCTACTTTGGAAACTACATTAGTTCAGAGGACATTATGTGGCTGATGAAAACAAGACAGGCACCCCGAAATCAAGACTATAGTTATCTGCGCCACCTATGCCGCAAATGGAAGTGTACGTAATGAATTTATCCTCATACTGTGTTGCATTGGCCGGTATCTGTCAAGCCCAGTCACAATAACTGGAGACATAAGCATCAATCAGACTTGGTGATCATGAAAAGGTCCAGTATTCGTTGGACTGTGCAAGCGACCTCAGACAGACAATTTAGAAAGCTGTGAGCATGACTCATTTCACCTTCCCCCAATAGTCATCAAAATGATCATTATTACCATTGGACCCATGCTTTTCGGTCAACGCAATGCGATAGTGTTGGGCTACAGAGGCACTCTGTAAATAGTGAACTGAAAAACTTTGAATCAACCAAAGTGTTACCGAAGGAAGGCGAACAGATACGCCTGCACGCACAGTGCCGTGTTCAGAGACAAGATATACACTCCCAAGTTTACAATTCTTTACCAAAGCCCTCCATCGATAGCCAATTGCCACATGGTCCAACTGAGTCCACGGCTGGTTTGCAATTGGTGGTCTTCAGATAAAACGATTTGAGCGCTCGTGCTGAAAGTCGCTTCCCACTACCTATGAGTGAGCATCAATCTCAAATCGGCTACCAAGAAGGGCTTCTTACGATAATGAAGTACCAGTGTTTTCACTTGGTATTTCCGTTAACGGTCATGATGATGCACTGGATCCCGGGACGAAGCACAACTCCCACGCCGTATATACCAGGAACCACTGCATCAGGATGACCAGAAATATGAGTTTGTCCCGAGCAGTGTGAGACGTATGCTGCAGCTGGGGCCTTGCACGCCTATTTTGGAGAAACAACATACATCGACCGAAACAGAAAACAAAGTCTGACCAAGGGGTGCCTGTTAACCAACTTACCACAGAGTACGGACGTCGGAAGCTACAATGTGGAGCAGGTCTATTGAACTTAACAAGGGTTTATTCTACTGGGTAGACCTTTGAGTATGGGACAACGGTCAAGTGATTGGCGGTTAAATCAATCAAAAAGACGAATGTACGAAGAAGAGTCGGTGAAAGAACGATAAGGGTGAAGGATGCCTCCTGGATGCTCAAGCCAAAGGATCCTTGACTGGTGTGCTCCATCTTGAGCCTTTGACTTAAAAGTCTGAGGCACAGGGTAGTGGAAGGATGTAGGGTTTTGTCCAAAGGTCCTGCCTCAAGCCTCTGACTCAAACGTCTGATCCGTAATGTAGTGATTGTCAGAGTTTTCCCGAAGGATTCTACCCGAGGACGATGATTCAATAGTTTGACCTGTTCGGCTTCAGAGGGAGGTCTTAGCCCAAAGACGAATGGATTAAGATGTAGGTGCCTAATTCGTGATGCTTCTGCGCATTGCGGATGCGTTTGGAGTGTCGTCAGCCACTTTGCAAGTTTTAATTATAGTTCTCGAGCGGTCATGACCAATCTTTGAGCAAGCGGAGTGTGCTATTTTTAGGACTGACCTTTTCTAATCCGTGCTTCCTCGAAACAAGGCAACGTCGCGGCTTCCGTAAATTTGAATATGCTGGTCATATGAAGGAAACACCTTACTGCCTTCCCACCCTCAGCACAACGAACAGTACGACTTTAGCCCCATACTGCTTCGTAACAATATTTATTGCCGTTATATATTAAACTGCTTCACGTTGGTCCTTCTAGCATACCTGAGATTTGAGTAACTAGATTCCAGCCAGTGTGACCAGCGGGATCATTGCAACAATGAAGTCCGACTACTGTGAGAAAGTGACAGTTTTAGGTCGTGTTTATTCGAAAACATCGACGACTCAACGAGACGAAGAGGAATGAGCGATCAAAGGTTATGTAATTGTGGTAGTGATGGACACCAAAAGTATGATATGTACCTCAACTAAAAACATACTATTGGAGATCAATTTTGCGGACCTAACTGTATTAACTTCCCCCTAAAGAACCGAGTAAACAAATAAGTGCGCAGCAGATGAGCAAGAGAAAACAAAAAAGAACACTCACCGGAGCTGATTCGGATTTGGCAAGTGGTTTTGTGAGCAGCCGCCAGTCCCGGTCCCCCGTGTCGACAGCGGACGGGTCCAGCGGACCAGCTTCCAACACCAGTTCAGCCGGCTTACGATTCTGATCCGCAGCTTCTTTCAGCTCCGCAGGTTCATCGTCATCCGACATTTCCATACTGTCCCCGTCGTCGTCATGGCAAACCGAAGTAGACAGGTGATGTGAGGCTGGTTCTGCTGGGGGTTGTGAATCTTTCAGGGTCGCAGTAGCAGGGCTTGTGATATTCACGGTTCCACTCGGCTCGGAATTTGTGGTGATGGCGTTTTTCACGCCACTGAAGTGGACATACAAATGAGGGGAGATGAATTCCGAATAGCCATGAGATGATTTGAACGGCTTGAACGGTCTCCCCAGAGTTCAGGAGCATCGATTTTTGACTACTTAAACGGTTTCGTGAGTAGTAAAAACAAGCAGTTCGGTTCAATGCCCGAGCGTATTGACCAAAAATCCAAAAGGATTTCCACCCCCTTCCTGCTAACTCTAAATAGCGTGGAAGCTTATGTGGGAGTAATGTATGTCACAATGCAAATTGATAGTTGTGACAGTACAACGGGATAAAGGCAACTTTGCGAATAAACTTTCTTGAACTCGAAAAAACTACACGAAATTCCGCCGGACACTTTTCGGTAAATTCACGAACCGACAGAGTAGACCTCAGGATATCTATCACTTTCGGGCGCCGTAATTTTCACATAAACGATAAGGACAGAGTATGGAAAAATAGCTCATTCGAAAAAACCACATTCACCCATTTCTTGAAATGAAGCTACTCCACTAGTTTTGGATGTCGTATTCATGCACACTTATGCCTACCGTCTGTGAGCATTACGTCCCTAAATAAGTAGACTAATCAATTTGAAAATACGAACGATCCTACTCCCGACCTAACGCGATTAGTTGAGGAGAGACTGGACTCTGGGTTAGTACCAGGAGAGTACTAGAACGGATAGACCGGACACAATTTACAAGCCTAGATGTTTGAACGTTTAATCCCCTCTTCGTGTATGCTCCAAGGATCTCTATCAGCCCCTTTCTTTTCCCCTATATCAGTTCCATATCAGTTGCTTCCTGATTCTTTTCCCTTATATCAGTTCCATATCAGTTGCTTCCTGATTAACTCATCCAAGGTAAGTATACCAACGGGGTGGTGACCGCATTCAGTCCCGAAACATACTTAAAATTACAAACTCGTGGGCGCTGTCTATCTCGTAATGTCTTTAAATGTGAAGACATACTATCTGCGGTAATTCCAGGTAGGTGATATCGGAAGATGCTTTCTAACCGACGAAGTTCTCATGCAAAAAGTCAGCGCCTGGAAGTGCTTGGGAGGAACTCTAGAAGTCCCAAATGGTTCCCTCATAGTGAACCAGTCTTCACCGAAGTCCCGTGACTAGAACTGCTATGGGTGTCATAAAACTAGGAGGTTTACGACCACATTTGTCCTTCCGCAATGGATGCATTCTTCCTTCGTTGCATTCCCGGGACTCTTTGGGATCACCAGAGCAAGTTCTGAGGCGGTGGAATTTCAAGGAGCATCCTTGTCAACTTCCTGGTCGGAAAATACACTGATGTTTGCTTGAACCCCTGTGTGGGGATTTTTCCGGATACTTAACGCCCACTCCACACTATGTTGTCTAAAGCCAGTTCTACTGTTAGAACACAATTCAGATTCAAGCTGTTGTCAGCCCGAACCGAGGCCTATCGTATCCCTGTTCTCTCCAATATCTCGTTAACCAAAGTAGCTTGCTTGATTAGTCCTCTTCCCCAATCGGTTTAGTTGTGCTCACTTTTTAGAGGCTTTACATAATGATCAATTGAGACCGCTGTGACTGTTATGCTGAATCTCCCACATCGATCGCATAAAGTTTTCCAAGACTAACTTGGAGTGCCATTAATATTCCGTTCACTGAAATGAACTGAACTGAACAGTAATCAGCATGCGGCAGTACGTGATTCGTTCTGGCGAATCAAAATGGGTAAATAGTGAAGCGAACAACCTGGAAAGGTTGTTTAGTGTTTAAGATTAATTTACAGACAAGAAGACTAGATTCCCTAGAGAGAAATGCTCGTATGAGAGAGAGGTTCTAGCCAGTCCCGTGAGTGGTAGTCTCGGAACGGAATCAGTCTGTATGTAGGTAGTGCCATGCTGAATGATGACGTACAAGTTCTAACAACCGGTCTTCATCGAGCAGTCGGTCAAACAGGGTTCGTTGGGTTAACGTTGGAGAGGCAATATGTAAGCGGATATTCAAGAGGAAACGAGATTATTGATCGGTAGGTTCTGCTTATTGCAACTCACAGTACTCCTGGTCTACGTCTGAAGTGGAAGATGTCTGTAAACCCGAGGTCTTCATCACTCATGTCTAAGACGCATCCCGCAGGTTCAAGGACGCCAAGAATCAGAGAGAGGTGTTTTGGTATCTCATGCCTCATTCAACTGACAGTCCGAATATGATACTTTCAACGGTTTCGCTACGTACTGTCAAAGGTTACGTAAACTTTCATTGACCCATCTACAATGCTGAACGTGGCGCTGTCGTATGCGTAGCATTTGGAGCTAATCAGCTTCCGGCTAGCAGGTGGAATGTGTCACTAGAATCGGTTACAGTCTGTATAGACCTGACCTCTGAGCGCCATTGGTACGCAACAGCAGTACAGGTCATGTCATCCCACCACAAAAGTCAACTGCCATGAAGTGAACGGGTAGTAGCGATATGTTGGGACAATTTGAAACACTGAGGAAAAAAGGCCCAACAAATTTGCACATCATCACTGGGAAACCCAAGATATTTCAGCTGGAGATAGCAATTCGTTGTCAATGTGAATGAGAACGAGGTGTTCATGATCAGCCCAAAAGCAGTCACGAGTTAGTGAAATCCAGTCACTTGCATATTACTGGGAGACTCAACTGAATCCCGGCTGAATCTCTCCTGTATACTATTCTTCAACTGAATGTGCTGTTGCAAAGGCCGCCTCATGTTTCGGTCGGGTGACATTTGATAGTAAAAAAAACTAAGACCTCTTCGACAGTCCATGACCGGTTTCACCCTTCTTGGGGATCAGGGGTCGTGAGCTGCCGGTGTGAGTAGGACTCTGTGAATAAAATATACATTACGATATTTCGAACAGCGTCCAAACGGAACAATGAGGCCGTCTTTGTGCAGCTCATTCAGTTGAGATTCAGTGGAGTCTCCGGTTCAAACCAAATAAGCATTCAAGCGAGTGTACTTTACTAACTGCGTATAATTTGGGTTCGGGTAAAACATAAGGTTGACAGAAACTCCAGAACCTCGCCTACCTCATGACCCTCAAGAAAAACAAAACCGTTCGTGGGCTGTCGAAGAGTTTTCACCGACCCCATCAGTAGTGTGCTCCGTCTAGATCGATGAGTTAGTGCAGCCTTGCCATGAGAATCTACGTAGCAGGATGAAAAGATCCGGATGTCTAGATCCGCACATCTATCAGCAATTTGTAATGTACTACTCATAAGGTTGCTGAAAATTCTTCGACAGCTCACGACTGGTTTCGCCCTTCTTGGGGCTCATCAGTTGCCTGGAAACATCAAAAACGAGAGATTCAGCTGAGTTCCAGGTGAATCTCTCGCAAAACCAAATTTGTTTGCAAATGAGTGTATTTCGCTAATTATCAGCAATTTGCTTTTTCCATGAATTCGCCAATCGCTTAAGGCGACGTGAAGAGCAGGTCATGTTGGGTTGGACAGGATTAAATTCAGTTGCAAACCCACACCTAGAAGTAATGCAAGGGGCTACTGACAATAAGACCTGTGGTTGCTTCTGTCTAGTGGTGTGTTTGGAGGAACGTGGGATACGGCCGAGATAAAGAAGTGCATACCTCAAGCAAACGAGGATGCGGGCAACTCACCCTTGAAACCGACTTTGGAAGGTAGGATCGAGTAAGGGTCGATAGTCGACATCACCCGAAGCGTTTTGGATTGGGCGAAGTGCAAAAGGCGCCCCCATATCTGGTACCGTGGGTGGGGTATCGGCGGAAGCAACCGTAGAGACTGGTTTCTCAGGTCCACTGTCTGTCAGTACAGGTTCCGTCTTTGTCATCATTTTGTCTGGCGAAGTCCGTGGTTCTGTCTCTTTCAGTGGTTGAATCGGCGAAGGGTGGTAGACAACATTGTTTACATATGGATTGTTGGCGCTCACCGTCGGACCGGACTCAAAATCACTGTCATCATCATTGGCAAAGTCGTCGCCAAAGTTATCAAACTTTTCATCGTCGCTCTCCAACTTCGACTGGGGAGTTGCAGTCAGCTTGGGAGAGGAATTCACCTCGTATTGTGCGGCCTTTCCATCAGCGGTCGATGCTTTGGGCGAGGTTGTCCCAACGCAGCCCTCGGCTTTCTCCAGCGTTTTTGAAACACGCTTCCCATAGGCGCTATAAGCCTTTAAAAAGACAAAAAATGACGAGTTCACTAGATAGATGAGCAAAAGGTAGATTTGAATGTATGCACCAAAAAATCATTTGAGAATAGAATGACAAAAGTTCGCAGCTAAATCAGGGCCAGTACGTTCGTTCGTTCAACTGTAACACACCTTCAGTGCCTAACTGCCATATCACTCGAGGGAAGCACGAGGGCTGAGTTAGTGTCAGGTTGCCCATGAACAGTCGAGATGTCGGGGTTGGGTCCGAATCACGGACCTTCCTATCATTGGGTTCACGCCTGGTCCAAGTAAAGCGATATCGTCAGCATAACCAATGCATGTAAGTGAACGCCTCGGGAACATTTCGACCCAGATGTATGAGGCAGGTAAGATCCAAGTAGCACATCAATAAATAAGTGAACAAAGGGGACGATAGAAGAGGCCCCACCTGACACTACTGGATGTGGTGAACTCAGGTGAGAGCCTGCTGGAAGCGTCGGCGGTAACTGGAATAAACTGTTCTTAGAGAAGACGAGAATTTGGATATCACATCTCCGATCGATAGCGAGTATTATAGCATCTGGCGAAAAAATGTCGGTCACTGACAACTAGGATGATGTCTAAGCACCAGCGATGAAGTGAAGACGTGCCCAATGCCTTGCAAAGGGTGGAATAAGCTTGGCTTTCAAGAACTTGATTCTCCTGGTAATCGACCAATCTATGTAGGATAAGACAGATACACTGCAACTACCAGGCTGATGCCACAGTGGATGTCGCAAGATATTTTAGTGCCAACCTTGAATATAGGGATGACAACATAGGCACTTCATCCCATTGGCGTCTAGTTTTGGTACCATATAAGTAGATTTGTTAAGGTGCCATCGGTGCTTCAACCCCTCTTCTTTGGAAATGCCGTGTAAGCCGTTCGGATACGGTGCCTGGAGTGAAATATCATGTCGTGTTTCTGCTGCCATTCGATGAAGAGCAAAAATCTACGTCTCACTTCGGTTCATTGTGTGCCTCCTAGATTTGTGCTGAAGGCCGAGTAAACAGTCCTATAGAATACTCAATCCATAACTCAAGACGGCACTTCCGTGAATGAACTGCTGTTCCATATTTATGGCGATGGTTCCTTTGCACCAGGTTTAAAAACAACCATCTAAAAAAAATAAGAAAAACACATACCTATGTAAATTCATCGACGGCAGTTTGCCGAAGCGAGGCATCCACCTATGCAGTCGAATAATGCAATCAATCAATCAATCAATCAATCAATCAATCAATCAATCAATCAATCAATCAATCAATCAATCAATCAATCAATCAATCAATCAATCAATCAATCAATCAATCAATCAATCAATCAATCAATCAATCAATCAATCAATCAATCAGCTGCTACAGTTTTGATCACTGGAAAACGGGAAAGTGGAACATACAACCAAGCCTTGGAGGCGAAGGCATGTTAAGTTTGTTCGGAAATTGACCTAGAACATCCACTTCATCCTCCAACCGCCCAAAGTTACACACACATTCAAAAGATTCCTGCTATGGTGGACACAGCCTGAGAAAATCCCGCCCCCAGTCTTTATGGTCGAAACAATAAATACACTTACGTTCACCACAATGGCGACTTCTTTATGTTGTGTCTCGTAGAAATGCTCAGCCATCTCCACTAGTCGGGAGACTGAGACTAACTGTTCCAAATATTCCGTACGACGTTTGATGTACGAGTCTAAATTCTTGCAGCATAGCTCAACCTAAGCAGGAAGAAGAAAGGGAATAACAAAAAGGAGCGTTGTAAACGGGCATGATGTTGAGAGAGGGACACAGTTAGCGATGAGAGAAACACCTTATCGAGGACTGGCCGAATTCTGGCCAAATATCGATGTCTGTTGAACAGCCCAAAAGTAGTGCAACCGTGAGGTTGACAGTAACAAACCAGAATTATCAGTCACGGATCCAGCTAGACAGCTGTCCGTGAGTCTGCGAGCAAACGAAACCAAACTGTGACAAACTTCACAACCGGACAGGTCGATTTTATATAGCCAACAAAATAACCCAGAGTATCATGATCATCATGAGACAGCAACATCAGTGCTGACACTGATGCTTCACTGCTGTACGACCACGAGGTTTATTTAACTATATTTAAAGCCTTAAGGTGCAAAAAGATGGGTGAGGAGGGGACCTGATGCTAGTCAAGCATTCTGAGGTGCCTAAACTTCCAAGCGCTCAATCAAATAACCTGCAATGAAATTGACAACATGAAAGCAACTGACATCGATTAGCCGCCATTTCTTGCAACATTTCCCATGAGAGTAGGGAAGGTCACGGGGACCCGATCACATTAATTCAGGGCAGGCATTCAGTGCATAATGAGTGATTTCATTGAGTTTGTAGGGAATTGCGCAAACCCCTTCCAGATAGCTTGCCGTTTGATTGATATCCTTCACTTACCTTAAGGTTGGCTGGTTTTCGGCAGGTTCTGATCATTCCTCATGAAGTTCTCGAAGATTTCGTGTGAGAGCTACCTTATTCAGCTTCCACTGCCGCATGTCAATGGCCCACAATTTTCGAACTCGAGCATGTTAGCGAGAAAAACACCTATGCTTCCAGAGCACTACTGTAAGTATTATAAGAATGCCCGCACTACTACGAACGGCTGGACGAAATAATTGTGGCTTCCTTCTTCTCTTCACTCTTGAAGAGACTGATGTCAGCGATCGATGTACATTGATTCACGTTTATTCATAAATGTTCATAGACTCTAAACTAAGAAACTGTTCAGCTGTAACACCCTTTCGGTGCCTAGCTGCCATGCCACCAGAGGGAAGCACAAGGGCTGGGATACTGCCAGGTTGCCCAAGCCTAGACAGGGGACGTCGAGAGGCAGAGGTCGGGTTCGAACCACGGACCTTTCAATCAGTAAATTCGCGCTCTAACCACTTGAGCATTCTCGCCCCATGGACTCTCGATTCAGATTTATCGGTTTACGACATCACTATTCGAATACTAAGCCATAATTACTGGCATTTACAACGGACCCACGCAAATTAACACCTACAACCATTCATGAATTTTCCTCTGAAAACCAACCAATTTAATCTTCGGAGCACATTTTTCGAAACTACTGTATTATATTATTCAGCCATTTTAAGCTGAAGAAAACGGCACTAGTGCGTACATCTACTCCCGTACAGCACAACGGGAGTATCTTACATCTAAAAACTGCAGGAGATTGGTTGTTGGCCTGTTCGGTGGGCTTGGCAGTTGGATTGCAAACGTTTCATCACCAACTGAGGGGTCAGCACGGGGTAGATTGCTCTTCTGTCTGTGCTTGTATGGTTTCTAAACAGTATCTCATAGTTTCTATATAAGCACACGCAGATGAGGAATTTACCCACTCAACTTCGCACTGACGATGGCACTTCAATTGAAGAAGAAAGGTTTGCAATCCAACTGCCAAGCCCACCAAACAGACCAACAACCAAGTAGCGCACCCGAGCTATCTTTTTCCCCAAAATCGCCAACTGCAAGAGGTTTACTGTACATTATGCGAATCTTCTCTCTCCTTTTTCTTCCCAAAGATAATTCGTTGCGTTTGAACTCAAAGCAAAGTAATTCGGGGGAGGTTTAATCATAAAAAAGAATCTGTGTGTATTTTCTGTCACATACAAAGTTCGCGAGTGTTTCTGGAACAGACTTTTGTGACAGACTGTGTATAACTACACACTACCCCATACTAATATTATACTGCATGGAGATGTATTAAACTGTCATATAGGGTTAATAATTCGGGCGCAAATCCTCGTTTCGTGGATGGAAACGGAACGGGCTGAAAATTCAAGATCCGAAAATAGCAGTCCTGCCGAAATGCGGAACAGCCGTTAAAGTAGTGAGATGTTGGAACGAAGCCTGATGACATGCCGTCGGCTTCTCTGATGGCACCAAACGTAAAGCATAAGCCAAAGTTTTAGAACACCTCTTACTGCCCCCACAGGAGAAAATGTAGGTCGTGTGACCAGCCCACATTAGAAACAGCCAGATGGCGAGTTTGGGTGTTGTGCTCTGCAGAGGGCGGGTGTACGCTTATGTGAATCCTCGGACTTATCGAGGGTTATCCCCAAACGAACTATGTCATCACAGAAGCTTCCGTTTCCGACTGCAAACTATGACTGGTGCTTACTAGGACTATTGCGCTTGTCGTCGGCTGCTATAACGTATCCGCATCACCATGTTTTAGTATCGGTTCCTGCTATGCATCCCACTAGGACTTGCATGTTGCCTGATCAACTGACCTGACTACCAGTTCTCTTTAAGCCAGAGACACAACATGACATCAAGAAGTAAAGTTATATACATAAATATTGGTACCTGCTTCAAAACGTGCACATTGCAACGTTCGCCACTGCATGGTGGGTACACGAACAAACAGTGTTCTTATACGAAGAAGCCAACACAAACTATGTCAGTTGAACAGTCGGGCTCCTTGGTGTGTGGGCCGTGGATGCAACTGGTTCTGCTATGTATAACGAACAGAGAACCGAACTTCCAGCGTCATTACTTGGAATCCAGGTAGAATAGGATAAACATACGTTTTGCAAGGCGAAGTTCGATATATAAAAAAGTACCCGAAACTCACCCGACGCGATAAAACCTGACTCTCTTCCTTGCTCTTCAAGGAAGAAACGATGTTCGGAATCGGGAGATTCACGTACAAATGCTGTAGATCCGGTTTCGATTGGTCTTGTAGTTCTTCCTCCGTCTGCTTTAACTTACGCAACGAGTCGGTGAGATTTTCAGGCTATGGGCACAAAAGTGAACAGTGATGAGCAACAACAGGACACCAACAGGCGCACAGGGAGACTAACTGTGCTGTTCAGCATAAGATGACTGAGAATTACTAGATGAATCTCATGACCTGAAGAAGATGCATAAAAATTATAACAATAGGCCTTAGTCGTGTGAGATTGGGTTGTCAACGCCCTACCCCATTGGCAGTTGAAGGTACACACCCGTGTGACAAATCCAAACAACCAGCGGCGCTAATGAATCTGTTCTCTTATCCTCAGGAACTAACCCGCTATTCCCTGTTCTTACTGGCTGATTTATACTAGCGATCCTTCCTCATGTTACACTATATGCCGCGTCAACCTGAACAACCCCACATTTTGTACAAGGTTGGCAGCTGATAAGATCTTAATAACACAACCTATTGGGCTGATGAAAACTCGTGAACAGCCCACAGATGAGTTCACCTTCTTTGAGGCTCACAGAGTGGATGTAACCTCCGGATTTTCAATAAGCTTATCTTGTACAGGGACACTTGAAACTTAGGATGGCGTTAACGCGGAGTTCAACCGAATCTTTCATTTATACTATTCCTCAGTTGAATGTGCTGCTCACAGGTCGCCTGGTGCAACAGCGGCATACGCTTCTTTTATGCGCAACAACGTCTGATTAGGTGTACAAATACGGCACACGATAGATGTAAAGTCAGGGGGCTACGCCTATTTGATGACCTCCAAAAGGGACAACACCGGTAGTGGGCTGCGCAAAACTGTTCATCAAACCTATGAGTAGTGTCATGTCAAGTAAACTGCTCCAATAAATTGGGTCTTCCGTTATCGCCTCCTTAGTTTGCAAATGAGTAATCAAGGTCTTAACTTTCCTACTTTACCTTACACTGGACATATGAAATTTTTCAGAGAGTTGATTCAACTAGCAGCCCAAGCTTGGCAATCTCCAGCAAATTTGTCTAGCGTGTAGGCTGTTTTTTTCCATCCTAGTGCACTGTGAAGTCAATGTGTGTCTGTCTGCAGACATTGGCTCTGAGTGTATTGATATGAAGTTTGGTTCGCTCACTAGGTCGATTCAACCAATCAGAGCACGGTAACGGTGAGGGCTTCGACAGTTCCCTAAACAGCTTCCATGGAGCACGTCTGGATCCATGAGCTTGGCAACAAAAAACTGTACGTTCTATCCAGAGGTAGTGAATATCCCCCGTAGGCACCAACGATTAATAGCTCATAATCGTATACGATCTTCAGCGCGATGCGAATGTTGCACGTGGTCCCTGATCTTCACTGTGATTTCAGACCGTTTTTATTATGCACTCCTTGATCGCGGAAAGGCCTTTTTCACGTGAGCTAGCTAGGTTTCATCCGGAAGCAGCACTTCTGGAAATCATGGTTTAACCAGAGCACTTGGATGCGAGAACCTGCTTCGTTGACTCTCCACCCAGTGAAGGCAAGTGGGCCTGCACATGAGAAAAACTTAGTTGACGACGTAGATTTCCAGTTCGCGTTGCAAGATTGAATAGCCGATATAAGTAAGTGATTGAGTATGCTAGGTCACTGATTCAGATATCTTATTTTCACTGGACTCGGAATTAGCTGAAGAATGATTGATATATGAGCTTCATTAGTGATGGAAGTCTCAATCACACTACAAAGTAAGGAAAATAGAGAAAACCTACGTGAAAATCCTTGACCGAGTCATCCGATACCTCTAATGGATCGGCGGCGACACGCTTTTTCCCTAGCGGTCCGGTTTGCGCTGAGAGAAGGATTAAATATGACTATGGATGTCAATGTCAGACGTACCCAATCCGTCCAGGAGCTGTTGTACAAAATGTGTTTCGAACAGCCGGTATCGTAGCCAATAGTTGAATAGCTTCGATAGTTTCGGCACTAAATGACCTGGTCTGTGAAGAAATGGGGGAAGGCCGAACGGTGGCAAACCTACCTCAAGTGTTTCACGGCCTCCGTGACAAATGGCCGAAACACGTCTTTGAATTCGGGGACGCCATACTTGGAGCATTTGATGAGGATTTCATTGGCCACGTATAAAAGTGCCAGTTGCGATGCTGGATCTTCCGCTAAGTCGGGGGAGTGATGGGTAAAATGAAGTTCAGATCAGAAAACTCACAACTTCTCAACCTCAAATTAGTTGACAAAATGAACATACACATGAAAACGAATGCGGTTTTGACGCCAAACAACCATAACTGCATCCAACAACTGGTGGGATGTGATGTATTAAACAAAATCCGTTCCTGGCCGAAATTCTTCGCGTCAGTGTTTCGTGTTCCCCTATGAGACGTGACAACCCTGTGGTTGCCACATTTATCGCGAAAGGAGTTCCGAAAATAGACACCAAGACAGGTCCCTCAACTGTTCAACCTTCTACAGTGACCGCCCCTGCGTAGGAGATGGTCTGAGAAGCTGAAGCCACAGCTCTATTCCCTTTTTCATTAGCACAAATTTTGATCATTATGGTCCGTGTGAAATTCTAATAGCTTTTTCGTGAGGTCGGCCAGTCCCTATTGACTTACAGAGTCATTTTGAAGAGGAAGAACTAAGCGACCTTGATTCGGCCTGTGATCCTGATAAAAATCATACTGATAAGCGGAATATAAAAAGAAACAAGTTGACTACTCCAAAAATAGTCACTGTAAACCAAGGTCCAATTTGGTAAGTAGATGCTACATAATTCAACTGCATCAACCCAAACAATAATTGACACCTTGAGTGCTGCTATGATCGGGTGGGCTATGTTGGCTGACCTTCGTTCGTCAACGTTAAGGCAGGTCAGAAAGATATGGAGGCAAATCAAATTCCTATTGGAGAACTGTTCGCGGGGGGCGGGCCATGGCATGGTAAGGAGAAACAAAAGTGGCAAGTGTTGAGCTGGGGGTAGCGGGATCTCCGAGCCTTTCGGTGGGGTTCACGTGGTTCTCTTTACACATAATTCTGAACCCTACAGTACAGCAAGTAATATGTTCCGGTGGCGAACATGCTGTCATTTCCTAGCCGGACTGCCTAGTTCAAGTATGCCTTTGCTGTACGCTAGATTTGTGTTGGATGGGTGTTGGGTGAAGTTCGTAAAGGACGCTGGTGAAAGCCAGCTGGTTGACTGTTATCTCAAACAACCCTCGAATGTGTTAATCTCAATGCTATTCTAAGAGGTCTTTTGTTTCCCCTGGAGACACATGGCTTTTGTAACAAAACCCATTCCTCTCTTTCGTTTTTACTCTTTACCAACGACCTTCCTTCACGGTGCATTGCTGTGTGTATAGATGGTGGTGGTGATGATAGCGACAATGACGACTACGATGGTGATCGCGATATGGAAGGGCAACAACCGGATAAAGAGACGCAAGTCCTCGTGCGTACCTATCACAAGGTGGTCTGAGGATAACGTCGTACTGCGTTGTGCATCGGAGCGTGATACCAATAGCGTTTGCGCTGTCGGTTTCTATCCTGGGTTTCGAAGAGAGGTGTAGAAACCACGGACTTTTGTAATAGACTACTACAAGATCCATTTAGCTTCCCCTTTGGTTCTTCTCGTTATTATACAACTTCATCTAAATAAATTGACGCAGCTGTTCGGGTGTTAAGCGCCAGTGTCCCCCTGCTGATGAAGGCTTTCCCTCCAGATAACCAATGCTTTCACAATAACAAAGACGATGATATTACCGTCTCCTGAAGGATACTTGGGAACAAATGCCAGACGGTTGGCTTTAATTTCCGATGCATTGTTCAACACGGTCATACCAACAGCACGACACGGCTCCGAGAGTAGCCGTTATACACAACACCATTGGGACTCCATCATTATTTTTTGCATCCTCGGGCTAGGTCAGCTTCATAGAGCCGAGTTTGGTCACGCACTGAGTCATCGGTCTGGAAAGAATCCACTAAAAAAACCCTAACGCCCGCTGCCGTGTAAGTCAGAACGTCAAGTTAGGGTACGGTGCTCCCGAAATTACACTTACATCCATTCACTGCCTTGTGGGTCCGACTTCTGAGTGCCTCGGCAAAACTTCCTTTATGGCCTGAGCAACCAGTAAGTACCACTCACCTCTGAACCCTTCGTTCACTGGCCTTTTAAACACCCTCAACTAAACCCTTCTAATTTTGCACCAAAAAAATGACCCGCAAGAATTTCGAAGGATTACATATTGAGATCTTAAATGTCCGTACTGTGTTGAACTGGAAAGCAGACAATCCTTGTTAGGATTGTGCTTTCACGTTCAGTAGATGATTGTTGACTGAAGCAAGTAGAAAAGACCCCAAATATGTCACGCACACAATGAGGGCCATATTTCTGGTACGCTACTCTAGGGGTGCTTAACATTCGGTGGTATTTGCAGCGTGGGAATAGCATCTGTCCATTGGGCGGTGAGCACCTCAAGGACTAAGTTCAATTCGTATCTGTACTATTAGGCTGACTGGATCAACTAAAAATGAGCGCAGCTTGATGCCATAGGCGGTGTTTACTTTTTGTCAGTATACACTCCGAAAGAAGAAAATATGGATCCCTGTGGAGACGGTAGAAGAAACAGGGATAGCAACAAGGACAGCCGACTGAGTCCAGAGGGAACCCATGCTGGTGGTCGATTCAGGATGGACCGTAGATAGCGGAGACCGTTTTCACTTATGTATTGACAAACATGTGCTTCCGGTCAGTGCAAACTTAGTACAGTTATTCGAACTGTGTTACCTGGAGGCTACCAACTGCAAACCAGACACTGACTTCTTTGAACTGTGTAACTATCAGCTACGAGTGCTCTTTACCAATTCGCAGGCTCTTCGTTACTCAGTGTTTGAGGGACAGCGCGCGCCATCATAGTCTCATGTTGCTGATATAGCTTTGCTGACGTCAAAAATAGCTTCAGTGTGATGATAGCCAGTGCTCGTCAGGGTGTGCAGACAACCCTGGATAGATGATGGAAAGAGCTAAGGGCAGAGATTCACCTTTTTCTGCGCTTCTTCCAAATCTTCACGCCGCTTTATTTTTGAAAATTAACGGCAAATAAGCTGGCAGCACAAGAGCCGCCGACATTGGCTAGACACCATTTGTCGCAATGCCTCTAGCCCCGCCAATCATACCTGATGACGTGACCGATCCGACTACATGGTTGTTCATCAACAGGACTTCAAGCAGCGCAACGGTACACCCCACACAAAAATGACCCAGAGACGCACCCAGTTCAGACGAAAGATCTATCCTCTCCTCATCGTGTCACGACGGTGCTAACCATGGGGTGATTTCATATGCACATGGGCTAATGGGGTTCTGGGGGCGATGCCACGAGGGCATCGTAGGTTCCCGGCTCAAGCAGATCCCCTAAAAATGACAATGATCTCCTCAATGACAGCACTGCAACGTGATGGGCAGTACCCCGCTACAAAGAGGTACCACGTGTCACGAAGGGACACGGACTCTTGATCAGTATTTAGTACAACCGGACTGGCCTCCGAACTGACTACAAGACTCTGCCACTCTGTGCATCGTAATTGAATGCACAAGGGCTACAAAAGTAAACCCGAACGAACACTGGATCCGAAGGAGTGAGCTAACGAGTTCGACCCAAGATCCAGCGGTCTTCTCAACGATTCTGGTCTGTATGCCCTTCGTGCTGCCTTGTAGCTTGCACTCCGTTGTGGAGACGGTAGAGGTGCACCGTGCGGCGCTGGATAGCGCTCATACGCAGATTTTCATGTTACCCCACGGCCATTTCCGTTCATGTGGTTTCTAGTAGACAACGCTCCCGACGCTGGCTCGGCGGTTAGAGTGATAAGCTTGGCTTCATCCACCTTTCCTCCTAACCAGACACACACTGTATACAAGCAGTGAGAATGTCTGTATTCTGCTTAACGTGCCCTGACGCATAAAATTAGCCAACATGGTTTTTGTCCAAAAATGAGACAACTTTAATCTGAACGGCACGACAAACATTCACGGACGCCGATTCAAACTGGAAGTCGAACACGGTAGTGGTATTCGGCTGCGCGTGGTGAGAGCATGGAATTCACTACCGGGCCGAGTCTTTGGAGCCACTTAACTGCCAGACTTGAAGGGTTAACTTGGCATCAATATGACGCCAACGGAAGTAACAACTCAGAAGGCAGGTACATTTCCAGGGATCCAACCGCATGGTAAATCACGCTTGCCGCTGTCGGAAGGTACAACTATCCAGAGTGAATAGCGGAAAGCTATCGTGATCCAATTCAATGACGAACAATAAGCAGGTACAGACCTCAGCCCCACAAATTGCTATCTAGGGTGATAGAACGAATACTCTGTAAGTGAGTTAGTGACCACCAGCTCTTGGAACCCCCAACCAACTAAATAAGTTCATACCTCACCAATTTTATCCTGAAACTTTACGAAAAAGCCAAATCAACTGGTTTTCTGGTGAAGGAAATTAGTGGCTATGTGGAGTTTGAGAAGACCAGTGAATCGTCAAGTGCTACTTTGAAAACTGAGGTCCTGTGGAACGGCTGTCAATGTATGTAATTGGGTGGAGGTAGTTCTGAAGGCAAGGACTCTTTATGCAAAATTAAGAGGCTCGACATCACAGTTGGCGACAACAACAACAACAACCAGTCTTGTCTTGGCAGGAAGAATGTTAGGGCTATTGCCGTCCATCGAAACGAGTGAAGTTCTCCGTATCCGATCCACATTGGTGCAAGCATAATAATAATAATAATAATAATAATAATAATAATAATAATAATAATAATAATAATAATAATAATAATAATAATAATAATAATAATTCAGCTGTAACACCCTTTCAGCGCCTAGCTGCCACGCCACCCGAAAGAAGCCGGTCAAGGTGCAACCTTTCAGAGAAGTATGGAAGCGACTACGAAAGGTCTGGGTGATGTCAGTGCGGCTAACCTTCCGGAGTGGGGACCCACTGGCCACCCACCGAGAAAGACGGAAAACACTGCAAGATATGGTCGTTAGTCGGTCTGTGTCATTCTTGCAGTGCGCTTCTATCCGCATTGTCTGACTGAGCTTCTGAAGGCACCTCAGAGTGATCCTCACTCATTGTGGCCCGCTACTTTCTAAATAACAGGAAGGCAGGCGCATATAAATGGCACGAACCCAGGCCTTGTTTCGGAGAATCTATCGTTGAATACACACCTACTGCAACTATTTGTCCTTTATTAATGAAATGGAGCGAGATGCCTCAGTGATTAGAGCGCGAATTTACCGACCGGAAGGTCCGTGGTTCGAAACCGACCTCTGCCTCTCGGCTTCCCCTGTCTGGGCTTTGGAAACCTGGTAGTATCCCAGCCCTCGTGTTTCCTTCGGGTGGCATGGCAGCTAGGCACCGAAAGGGTGTTACAGCTGAACGATTTTTTCATTAATGGAATCTGACAATGTGCCCCGTTTCTGGCGAGCTGACCTGCGGTAACTGGTGTCTGCTGATTTTCGCACATCAAAAAAGGCTACGGGTCATCATCAACATCAATCATCATCTGAGGCAGCAACATCAGTGTTGACACTGACGCCTCACTGTAGCACAGTTATAGAGTTCATCAAATTATATTTAAAGCGTTAGAGTGAAAAGGGGAGAAAAAGAACGGGTTAGGGATGGAGCCTAGGGCTGGCATGTCAAGCATTCTGAGTTGCCTATACTCCCAAGCGCTCAATCGTACAAGCTGAAAACAAACTGACAGTACGAAAGCCACTGAAATTGATCAACCGCCATTTCTTGCAACGTCTCCAGCCAAGCACAGGAGGGGTCACGAGGACCTCATCCTGAAAGGCAAGCAGCACCAACAACAGCTAAACTCTTCATAATCACTTCTGCCAAATCATGAGTTGTCCACCTCACGGTTTATGTCATTAAGAAGCAGACACGGAGGACAACAGTCGTCGTGATAGGCTGTTTCAGCATGCGCATCACATGACCGAGCCACCGCAGTTGATGGTGCTGGATGCTTTCCGCGATTGAAGTATCTGGTGTACAAACAAGTACTAATTTTCTAATCATACTCGTTTCTAATTACTTATCCGTTGATGCCATCCAAAACCAGCAACGCTTCTAAGGCATCGGTGGTCAAAAAACATCATCCATCCGCAGAGGCCACGTTTTGCAGCCACACAACAATACAACCCTTACTGTAGCCTGGTACGTGCGACCCTCATGACCAAGTGATATGCCTTTTTGACGCAAAAAGTGATGTAAGTTGGCAAACACGAATCGAGGCTTTGAAATTCTTGCACCGACTTCACCAGACACATTTCCGTCAAAGCTAATACAACTACCGAGGTACGTAAAATCCTCCACAACCTCCACTCGAGGTTGTGGAAGCGGTATGTTCAGAAACAGCATTTTTCGAAGCATAATTTTGATCTTTGAAGCTGCTAGGGCATGCCCAAAGATAGTATGACGAAGGCCAGTCTATTCAACAAGGCTTGTGCTTTGCCCTGGTCTTCAATGATGAGGGCGATGTCGTCTGCGTATTCCAGATCGACAAGGTTCTCACCAGCAACAATTTGAATACCGAGGATCTTAAGACCTCCCAGCGTTGGCCTCATTATTTTGTCAAGGACGGATTTGAACCAGAATGGATAGAGTGGACATCCTTGTCGGACAGGGAAGCTTTTGGAGAGCTCACCATACACTCTCATACCCAGAAGTATGTGAATATAGGGTTCGTATTATGTTCACAAGCTTATCGGGCATACCACGTTGAATAAGTGTAGTTAATTGCACTGAACGCACAGTTGAAGTCAAGGAACACCAAAATTGTGGGTCGCCTGTACATGTGGCGTTGCGCCAATACCTGACAAGCACCTGCTGTGTCCTTATGTAAACGTCTGTAGTCCAACGGGTAGGGATCAAGCACTTCTAGGGGTCTTTTTCAGTTAAAAGACAGAGTACTAGCAACCAGTTTCGCAGGTGTGCGTTGGGTACGTTCAACACAGTAATCGTCTTTCCGCAATCCAATATGAACTACCAGGTTGGTGTACTTCAGAAAGACTAACATATGTGCTATATATCTTGAGATCAGCAGACATCAGTAAAAGAAAGGAAAGTCTGGTCATTTTCATGGCGGTTTACGCATTGCACGAAGTTTTCTCATGATGGAATGAGGTATTAGGTAGTGGAAGACAGTAATGTGCACAGATGCTTTCTGGTACCCCCCACCCCTAGATAATGTCCACTGTCGCGAACACATTTTTACACTCACCAACGAGCGACGTATTCACGTGTAGTTTGTCAGTACAATGTAGATGCTAGTCTAGCGTATGGTATTTTACTCCATGTGGAGCTGGCTGGCGTCGGAGTTCTAGGATTTGCATTCGTCGGTGGAGATCATGTTTGAACCCATCATAACATCCAGGGACACATCAACATGTATTAGAGGGAATAGCGGTCTGAAAACAGAAAGTCGATGGAATCACACTTTTAGCGACGAGGAACAAGTTGCACTAAGTCTCGACCGGAAACCGGTGAGAGAAATCCTGCGATCCATCGTAAAGTCATCCCTAGAAGGCTTTATGTATAGGTATTATGGCTGGTTTATAGCTGAGCTGCTAGCTGGAGAACAAAGGGGGATATAAGCATCAATGGTTAGAAGCTCACAAAACTGTGTGAAAGTGAAAGAATCAAATAGGGTTCACACCCTTGACGGTATGGAAAGGTTAACTAACTCACATGCTTGAAATAGTTCCAGCCACAATTTTCCAATATTTTCAGCATGCTCCCCCAGAGTAAGGATGAAGGAAGATGCGTCTTTGACGTGTTTAGAACACAGGTTCGCTTTAAGCAACTTTTGGCGGACCTGCTCTCGAATGTAAACAAAAGGGTCCATTCGCACAGGACATCTGCGCAATCGACTAATGGCACAACGATGGAACAGCGACATAAGAAGACTTGGGGCTCTGATTGGCTACAATTCACGGATCCACGGATTGGTGCGCAAGATCGCCGCTTTCGACTAAGCTTTCCGGGTCGGGCTTGTTCTTGTCGTTCTGCGGCATCCGTTCACCTGAAAATTCCGAGCGAAGGAAGGGCGGTGCACTCCTCTCCGTGTACTAAGTGCGGGGCAGTAAGCTTGCAAAGGCGAAGAATACTCACATAAAAGAGCGTCTAAAATTTCTGAGTTGGGGAATAAATGATACGAGAACAACCAACGAAGAGAAATGAGAAAAATTGTTGCTAAATAAAAACATGCGCTTTGAGCTTACTTGTAGTTGGTTTCATAGGCGCAATGGCTACTAGTCTAATGGACAATTAGCCTCATCACCTTTGTTCGGTTCCTAAATGCTACACTTCTGTTTGGTTTAGGGATCAGAAACCTGGAGATTTGTAACTCAGTTGCTTGGGGTTTTTTATTGCACCAACTGCGGAGACACAGGAACGGTAACAGTGCTGTGCGGAATTTTATTCATACTGACTCGTGGGCCAAATTTTTTGAATTTTACCCTTTTACCCCAAGGTTTCGAATCCCGTTCCCGTTGTAAGATATTTTGGTCATTTCTCCCCAAGCCGTTCACCCCCTAACTCCCAAACAGTGTCTCGGTGCCTTTGCACCGGTCAGTCATTTTGACGGGATTTTTGTTGCCGCCATACATTGCTGTACGTGTTAACCATAGTTCCAAAAAAATTACAGTGGGACCTCTTACACGCAGTGCTCATTATTCTGTCCCTAGGAGCGAGTTTCGCTCCACGGTCAACACTGTCCATGCCCAATCCTGTATCGATACACTGCCCCTTCGAACGCACCCGAGTGATACCAGTGCCGTCTGGCTCTTCACGAAAGATCCGGCCACCTGACGCGTACTGTTCACAACTATTTTCCCTTACTGTCGGCGTTCAGGAATCTTAAACCTAAACAGATGATGATCGGTTTTTTCGAGCTCGTTGAATGCTCCACCGATTGGCCGTTTCTGAAGGTTGCACACAAACCCCGCTGCTCCCTTCAGATGCCTGGACCGATCTCCCACCAGCAATTCATTCTGTCGCACCCATTAGTTAACCTATTGAAATCTATCTGACGACAACAGTTCCGTCAGCAAATTCGAAGATCAACAAACCGGACCAGCTATTGGTCACGGATTCACGGATTGACACACAGGATCGAGGCTTTCGCCCAATTTTCGCGGGTCGGTTTTGTTCTTGTCGTTCAGCGGCTGCCGTTCACCTGAAAGGCACAAGTGAAAAAAGGGTGTAGCACTGCTCTTTAAGTTCTCAGCGCGGGCAGTATGCTTGCCAGCGCGAGGACTCGCACAAATAAGTGTCTAACAGTGTTTTGAACTGAGTTCTAGAGGGAGCGTGGACAACCGTCTCAGGAAGGTTATTCCACGCAGCAACTACCCGAAATGAGAAAAAGTTTGCCTAATGAAGGTGTGCGCTCTGAGCTTAAAAAAATTCTTACCAGGTCCCCGCCGTGTGTTTGCTGGGTCAACAGTGAAAAACCTGTTGACCAAGCCTCGTTCAAACAGGGTGTAAGTAAGAATTAAGTCCCCCGAAGGCGACGATATTCCGAGGGAAGGAGGTCGAGCACCGCGAGATGCGTTTCATAGTCCATGGACTTGAGACCGGCAACCCTTTTCGTAGCAGCTCGCTGGACACGCTCAATGAGGATTACGTCTTTCGTGCGTCCTGAGTAGACAACCGGGTTGACGCATTCAAGGAGCGGTCTGACATAGGCCCCATAGACTATTTGGAAGTCCGTGCGAGTAATAGAGAGAAGGTGCGCCGAACCATCCGTAGAACAGCGAATGCCTTCTGAGCCGTGAGACATGAAAGTCTTCATCATTGCACCACTTACAGACTAAAGCCATAGCAGTGCTTCGGGGACTGGTGACTATTTCTCTTGTACATGCTCTCCTGGTACTGTCCAACCCATGTAACAGATTAACCAATTATCTCGGAAGTTCACTCCCGTCCGCCCTTATACATCTGATTTCCACACCACCACTTTGCATGCTTATATCGGCCTTTACTAGATCCCTTGTAATTTAATATCGTTTGTTAGCAGACCCACCCCTTGGTCGCTAGTCTATTAAGTACAAATTCATCTATATCCTATTCCATACAATCACTTGTCATCACCCTAATCGCGTCAGACGTCAAGTTTTTCTTTCAATGTATATTAATGCACATTACCCCATTTGTTGTCTTTTCAAACTCACCATGCTTTACTAATTTCATCCCACCCTCATCTTCCCAAGCTTCGAACTTCGGCAATGCCTGGTTTGGAGGACCTGGTTGGCTGTTACCCACTCCACCTGGCCGGTGATCTTCAACCACAGGATCCCAAAAGGACCAAAAGAACCCTGCGATTCCATATCGGCTTCGCTCCACCTTGTTTCCTCGGCCAGCCTGAAATGAATCTCGCTGCCCAAAGAACTGCACACCCCAGCCCACTCACCTTAAAATGTGACGTCCGTTACGGGGCTGTCCAAAAACTGAAGCATGTCAGGCCAATGATGGCACGGCACTGCCATACCCAGTTCGATAGCACTCCGCAACTATTCCATTCCTTCTCTCGACCGTGCCCTCGCCCACTCGTTCCATTAACTGCAAATACGACGAACTCCCCAATCGACCCCAGCTGACTCCATGACACATTCATTCCAACCTGCTGAACTGTTGGTTGAAATTTAACCATCTCTGTGTTACTGTGCTTCCCACCAAATCCAATAACTTTCCTGTGTATCAATCCGTGAATCCATAAATCTCACATTTCAAAGGAACTATTACGCCCGCCTCCACATCAGCGACACCAGTGAGTCACTACAGTTTAAATGTATACCATTTTTCTGAGATCCCTGCTACCATTTACCCGCTTTGCTGGTCCCTCCATTTCATCATCCCCACTTATGCTTTTGTGACCCTGGCCACGAGCCCGATAGTCCAAGGCCGCGAGGCCTCAGCGGTTGTTTTTGGCTTCAGTTCAACTTTGCTGCTTCACCAGATCTGATGTTCTGGTTTCTGATTTTCCACAGCATACATTTCTCTTGTCATATTTTAGACAGGAGGCCTCTTGTTTTGCCCTCCCTCGCTTTGTTTTTGCCCGCCACCTTCAAACCCTAACGATCTGACCTTGCTTGATGTTCTCTTCGACAAAAGAGCTTCCCTGCTCTTGCCGGTTTAGTGACGACCACGTTTACATTGAATACAGCTCACCGCCTATGGCGCTGTCCTCTTTTCCCACCCAAAACCCCCTGTACTCACAGTCCCACCAGTCATACCTTTATTCTGACTGTAACCTTATGATCATGCCTGACGGCATGCCCCCACAAGTTGGGAATAAACATAATAATAATAATTTATTATTGCTATAAGCAAACCGCCTTTGTTGTCCAAATACTGTAGAACGAACGGCGTAGACAAGATAGTATTGTCACTAGGCTTCCATGACTGATCCAATCCGAGCACCGCTCCAAAACTACCACCCCAATAGCGGAGATCGGTGGAACCTGAAGGGGTTCATCGATGCAAAACAAAACTGCTTCCGCTGGAAAGATGACATTTTTATGTGTACTTTTTCATAAGGTATTGGCGCAGCCTGACCGCGTGTTTTCGGTGACTTAAACTGAGCTGTTTGTTTCCTTGAGCGACATTTCAAGGTCAGCAAACACCGAATATTGAAAAGTGAATAGCAGTTAACTGATAGTGCAGAGATCCGAAACGCTGCAAATTTAAACGGACAGCAGTGTGCTACTGCTACGGTGTGGCTTCCATGTAAACTCCCACGCGTTCCGTAACCAAATTTGGACTCAGTTTGAAGAAAAACGAGATAATTTAGGTTAGGCGATGGCCTAATCCACTGATCAGCGGCCCCCTGTCAACATGGACGTCTCTTCTTAGCGTAGACGCTTATAGTAACTGCTAAGCCATTACTTTTGCGCGCTGCCAAGTACGAAAAAAAGCCTTGCCCAGCGAATGACGTCCCCTAATCATCATTCCACTATGCACTGTCCCGACGGCACTTCTTATGCGTTTCCGCTGTGGTGTTTTGTATCCTTCTTTTGCCCCCTTTATAACATTGCGTATTTCGTCAATTGCATAAACGTTTTTGTTTGAATACGAAAAACTGCAAAAACGCGCATGTGTACAATATCGCGCAATACAAACGTGGTCACGTGCTTAGACTCTCTCGTCTGACTTCGCTCACGCCTGCGGCGTCATCCGCGAGTTTCCTATGCTAAATCTGGTGTCAAAACATTTCAGCTTATCTTCGGACCTTCATATATGTGAGAACTGTTCAACAGAAGACCCCTGGACAACCATGAGTGGATCATTATTTATTATCTGGCCTGGGCCAAAGACGAATGATTTTAAAGAGAACAATGCTTAGTGAGTATGTTTTATCTGACCTCTTTATTATTGCATACTCAATGTAGCGTTATTGTTATTATTTCATTACCACACACCCCTGGTAAATAGATTTTGGGTAGCCAGACCAATTCACCACGCATACCGAATGTATCGTCCATTACGTTGAAATTAAAATCCCCCACGTTTATTCTGTCCCTATTTGTAACCCCCGTCCCACTTTTGTGTTTGTGCTTGTATATGAACTGGCGTTTGTTTGTCCTTATCACTCCATTCATTTGGCCTTGAGTTCATCCAGCCATTGGTGGCCTACTTTATGCACGTGTTACTGTCTCACATGGGAGCCTGTTTGCTCGTTTGGTTCGTCCTTTTGTAGTCCAATTGGATCAGTTCTTATACGAATATCTACTGTTGAGGTTCGTATAATTTGTGAATTTATGTCCTACATTAATAGTACCGTATAGAAGCCCAGCTCCGACTTTGTTTTGCCTTTCCGGGGGTTCTGGGAAGGCGTCACTCGAAGATACCTGTTGGATGGGATGTGTTTCTCCTGGTTACACACAGTGAAGTGTCTTATGGTTACAATGGTTGGTGTATAAATTGCACCATGGTCGTTGTTTCATATTTCTCTTTCCTTGATACTCTTGGAATGGAGCTGGCTTATTTGTTTTTACAATCCAAATCCCTTCTGTCCTCGACTGTCTGGAATGAAATTCTGCCCGATTTCTTAGGGCTTCAAGTGCTTTTTGTCACTCGCCGGCGGTTGCGCGACGGCAAAGAATCAGTGTCCAACAATGAAATGGCCATTTTGGCGTTCAACAACCATGCGCAGTTTGGACACAAAAAAGGTTGAATCCGAAGGCAACTGTGTACGAAACAATCATGAAAGCGGTCTCACACTGCCACCGAAATAATCGGCTGATTTAATTGAAGTGCTTCATGGGTCCGTGGACTTCAAATCATCAATTTCACCGGTAGCAACTAAATGATGGTTGAGCAGGTACTTTGTGACAGATTTGACTCTCGAAAGTTGCATACTCTACTTGCCAGGTTGACGGGTAAGCGTAGGTACTACGTAGGTGAAACTACCTCCTGTCACAGTGCAGTTCTGTTTTTTGCTCCAAGTGACTGCTACCGGTTTGAGCGAGAGGGTCCAGGATATGACAGTGGAAAATGAAAGCCAATACAGTCCACCTGAATGAGCCTTTGGCTGCGGCGTTGCGCGTAAAATTATAAAGCCAATACAAATGTGTGCCTGTAAGCGTCGATACATTGTATTTTTTGCCCCTGGTATTTCTGACAGTCGCAAATCAGCTCCAGCTAATGCCGGTTCAAAACTTGGCGGTGGTGCCCCGTTTTTTTCAGTATTTTTTATTTCGAATCCCGCAAAAAGATCAGGACAGAGAATTATGGGCGATCTCCGTAAGTTTTGGCGTCTGTTGTTGTAAACAGGCACTTGGTTAGATTGTGACGGCACCAGTGACTTGTTGCAGGCAGTGGTATTGCGAACCTTGAAGAGCCCTGGTCTATGGACCTAATGGTCCGGTTGTTTGCACAATCTTTTCGGGTGTGATCATCGGATTTTTGGCATCAAAGGTCGAGATAGATCTGGCCAACTTTTCCTGTACTTTGTTCATAACGCTTGTGGATAAACAACCATCCAGACAATACACTTGTGAATGTGCAGCTTACCATGGGAGGAAGAGAGGCCTCTTAATGCTGAAAACTGGTGTACTCAAGGTAACCACACGGGATGATAGAGGGCGCACCTGCAGGTATCAGTTGATGTGTTAACCATCAAGGAACATTTTGGCCTCGACCCAAAAGCTCGCTGTTACTGATATGTTCCTTGAATTTAATAGGTCGATTTGTTGATGATATGTGTTGGGCCGGCGTGTATCAATAATCTCGAGAATCTGGTCGGACATGTGTTCCGTCATGGGGTAGACTCCAAAAACAACAAAGATTTCTCCTTTCCACATTTCACGCCGGTCCCATTCGGAGGTAGTGTGCATCTCCCAATAATTCGCGAGCAGCTCAATGTGCCAGTCGCTTGGACCGCGTGTTCCGTGCTATCGGCGTGGCTTCGACGCTTCTCCAAATGCCGGTGTGTGTTTGATGACAGACACCAGACACACTTTCGAATTGAAACAAACCTACATGGAGTAAGAATGGCCCACCAATAGCTGATGTGCACTTAGTGGTACCCCGGATATAAGACGAAACAAAGATAAGTTCTTCGCACCACATCCAAACCATGACGAAGTCTGCATGGCTACTTTCCGATGAATAGTCACTTACTCGGTTGGGATGCCAAAGCAAGCCACGCGAAGGAATATGTTTGGGCTGCGGTTTGTCTGCAAGGGAGGTAAATCTTTTGTAATAATACGTTCGTCTTGATCGCTTATCGTACGTAATATGGGCATTGTTTCATTATGTCACATTATGTCGCATTATGTCACAGCCAAGCACAGATTTGCCGGCCAATGTCATTTCGTCTGTCGTTTTTTTCCAGCACAAAATTCCTGATGAAATGCTACCCGCTCAGTATCCCTTTGAACAAGCTGAACGGTTGCAGCAGAAGGGCGAATTTTTTGCTTTTAAAAATGCGTATGTGACCGGTCCGTCAGTCTCCTGGTTATTCATCACGAGGATAGCGTACAGCTTGTAAGTACATACCCAAAGACAGATGTTCTGACTGAATCCACCAGTGGCTGTCCACGCAGTGAGCAGCAAGGTGCTTGCCAGCAAAACGCGACGGACTCCGTCAGAGTTCATCAAAATTTTTTGGTCATATATGCGGAGCCTCGCGAGAATCGAAAGCATGTTAACTATTTCACCAAAGAAAACGCAAACACCCAACTAGTTAACGATAAAGTTCTGCATTTTACGCAGCATTCGCGGGTGCAATTGAAAGTTTACATCTTTTTAACCTTATTCACAACAAACTGCCGCACCATCTCCAATGGCTTTTTGTACTTCAAAAGGATGCTGCGCCGCTTTCTTGCGTCTTAACCAGGGATGTGTTATTGGGGGTCCTCCGGGAAGGAAAATTACCGACTGGTTTTGCCGTAGTTAGTAAAATGTGACCATCCCTCACTATACCGACGAAGGCGAAAACAGCCAAGCACCCCATACAGTTATTTCTGTTTACCATCAAAAATGTCCTGATCATACAACCTGTGATTAATTTCTTGGCCATTGTCTCGCTAGACGCACGTTTCGACGATAGAACACTGTCGTATGTAAGCTGAAAACGGATAACCTTTTCCAAACTTAGGCAGACAAAATATGCTTATTGTTCCTAAAATACCGTTTCCAAAATTCTTCAGCTGTAAGTGTGGCGAAATGCCCTAAAGACGCATATTTAGCCGTAAAAAACTGCTTCATTATCGAAAACCGAGCGCGTTGACTTTTAATAGCCATTAACAGCTGAACATTCGTCCAAATAACTTCTGCACACATTAAAATCTTAAAAAAAATCTGCAGGATTTGGGGTTTTGCAGGCCCATCATAAGATGCTCTGATTTTCTGCAAAGGTTTTTTTGTTTACACCATAGTTTTTTCGAGAGATTTTGGGCGCGATCAAGGGTTTTCTGCCAGTGGAAATAGACACTTAAACCAAATATTTACTTGCCTGACGTGTGTGCCTTCTTTGAAATAAGTACACACACAGCTACTTTTTGGATCTGAAACACTTCAGAAGGGAACCGTAAACTGCTCATCAGTTTCTTTTGACCAAGTCTCCAACGATAGCCCTTATTTTCTTGGCACATGGTCTAACTCTTACCTTTACTTAACCAAAAAATGAACAGTCACATTGAATTGTCCGCTCCGGCGCTCGGGAACGCATATATTGCATCCCTCGTCTTTTCTTCCTTGCGCCGAAACCTTTTCATCCAATTGCGTATTTTCCAACCATAATATTCCCGGGCACACAACGTGAAAAACACAATAGTGACTTAACAGTCATCTCAGGAACAAACAGACTCGAAAATCAAGTACGGTATGCTCCAACAGGTTGTTTGCTTTGCTAGAGAAGGCACGCCGGATGAACTTTAACTGTCAGCCAAGAAGTGCAATTTCGCCACTCTCGCTTCAACAAGTGTTCACATTTCAATATCTTTATCTGCTTTTGCCTGGCATTATTTAAACCTTTTCATAAGCGAATGCGTATCCATGTGGAATTCTAGTAAAAACTTCGGATGGTTGCACAGGGTCTAACAGTGCGCAATATATCTCAGGCTCCAATCAACAGTTTTAGGTAAATTCAACAGTGTCCCCGGAAGGGGGCGAGACCCTTTTGAACAGCATGTTTCATTTCATGTTGAAGGTAGTGCATTTTGCAAGGGCTATGGATAATTGCGCTAAAGTTGATATTACCAGATTATTTCTACATAAAATCTGATCTGCAACCAAGATTGACGATTGATGGTGTCGACGTTCTCACCCCACATAGTAAAGTGACAGCTCAGTGCCTTCTTAGAAGCCATATTTTCCGCCTCGCCAAGATTTGTTCTCTATCGTGGGAAATATACCGGCATGACGTTCCACCCGAGTTGCTTGAAACAAGATGCACCGTTAGATAATAACCCTCGAGAAAAAGAGCGGACAATTTCCCTCACTGTATCTGAGTAGTGCTAGTTCCATTCCTACCTGCGCAATTAGCTCAAAAAAGGATATACTACCCTTGGCTTCTCATGCCGGTATCCAATTCCGGGGTTTTCGCTACAAGATCACCGTACGAAGGTAAAATCCAAGGCGAACCTTGTTTTTTGTCTGAAAATTTGCTTCAAAAGCGTTGAGCTTTCTGTTCTCACTGTTAGTATTAGCCATTATTCAGTTTAATCTATTTTTAGCCCACAGACTGTGCATCGAAATTCAGTGGTCCAGCTGCTACCGTTCCGTTCACTGAGGGTGAGGCGAATAGGCGAACGAGAGTTACGACTTGGAGGCGATGGCCCAATCAGTGCCTTCACGTTAAATATTTCTGTTTGTCTAGTTTGCCATGAACATAGGCATTGAATATGATAATCGTGATAGGAGAACATTATTGGTTGCTTGACACTTCATATTTGTCAGGTCACCCTCACCTATTTTCCTCATCCCGCGGTAACTATCTGAAAGGGCAGTGTTTTTCAACGCGCTCGAGATTTTTGGTAATGTCTTTTATGTTTTGTTGCTAGGTCTGACCAGGGACTAGGGACTGACCATCCTGTCACCTCCAACCAACACAGGGCTGGACAAGGGGGCCCTATGCGGATACGGTCCTTCGTTGTACAAATTATATTAACACAACAGCGTAACCGGCGGCTCACGGTTAGCCGATCTATCGAGGGAGAGAGAAGTTTTCGTAGTGCGACTTGTAGTAACTCGGCGCTGCTGATCCGGTGTTTCCACCAGCACCGCGCAATGCTTCAGAATCACTGATGGTCAAGCACAGAGAACATTTGGAGGCCTCAGGCAAGCAGCGACCACGACTGTGATCCATAAGTAAAAAATTAACCATGGCGTTTTGGTAGATCTAATTAGAACAAGAACGCAGACATTTTAGAGGTAGCCGCTTGTGCTGTCAGAAGCTTGAGTGTTGAGTGTGTGTTTATATGGTGAATGAAAACGACTTTGAGTGTAGTGTGCAACTGTTGTTGTTTGGAATGTGCATCGTCGGCACATGAGACCATTGGAACGTTCCAATCTTCGTATGGATACGCCCTGCCGTAACTGAATAAACCAATAGGAGTTGCAGTTAGATTTTTGATGAGCTGGCTTAGTATGGCCTTGATCTAGTGCACTATAACAAAAATCGTCATTTGCGCACGGAAATATATAAAATACCACCGTGATGTTGACAAAACCAGCTTGTGCGCCTCATTTGAGAATGGACTACCATTGCTTTTATCATCTACATCTGCAGGTTGCTCACTATATACACCTATTTACATTTCGCAAACGTGGGTAAATTTTATTTTTATTCTGTAGCCTGTAATCACAGGTTCGCAGAAGCGAAACCCCAAGAACTCAGACAAGTGCCACTGAACCCATTCAGTTGTAAAGTTAAAAACCACACCTCCTTACACTTATACCTAGCTTGAATCTTCGATGAACTCAAAGGAAGAATAACCGCACTGTAAGATCCAGGCGGCTATGGATCTCACAGGACGATTGCGACTATTACAGTATACGCAGTTCGTGGCCAGTAGACAATAGGAGCAGACAGACGGGGGCAGCAGAAGATGTATTGAGAACTGAGAGGAACTGGTTCTACAGACAGCGGGTTAGTAAGCATTGTAAATTAGGCGAACGTACAATCGATAATGACGCAGTCAGCAGGAGCGGAAAATAGTCGATGAAGCGGCAGGGATTTCTAGAAGCAACAACAAGTAAGCACTAAACGATATACAAACATATATATACGGGCAGTCTGTCAGTGTGAGTTGGCCGTATAGGGTGATAGCGGCGCAGAAACAATCAGTACGTTTGGGAGGTAAAGGGACTGTCTTTCGGTCGGTGCTGCGATGCGGTAGCTTGTGTCACGTGACAAATCAGAGTTCGCTGTTGGGGCTGTTTGAAACAAATCTTGCCAAAAGCCATCTGGCAGATGCAGTATACAGGTAATACAAAAATAAGGTCTTTCCGGTGCCAAGTTGGTGTAGCGGGCAGCGCGCCTGCCCGCCCGTGTAGTGGGCAATGCGTCTGCCCGCTATCCGGGGGGCTCTGAGTTCGACTCTCTGTCGGTCCATTTTTCTGTTGGAGCAGACGCTCGAGGGTTGGTAGAACTGAGACGAACTTGCGACCAATGAAGGACGGACAACAAATATTGACGTCAGTTACTGAAGAATAAACACACCTTAAGTAGGACCGAACCAGGGGGAAACCAGGAGCAAGAAAACAAGAACGGCGTTATAATAACCGGGCGTAAGTCACGTTACTCGTGAGTAGTCAGAACACAAGGGAACTTACCGCTGATCACCGTTGGTTCACGTGGGGAATCAAAACGCACTTATTATTAAGGTTAATAACAAGAACGCCGCGGTCCAGATACAGATAAAACATTAAGCAGTTACCCTCTCCACGACATTTGATCTGAGGATGTTACTTAAGCCACCAGACGACATTTTAGCTCACAATCTGTCGTACTTGTTTGTGTTTTGCGAAACACATTCGCTTACACGGGCAAACTTCAATGTTCATAGCCTGCGTCGGGAACCAATGAAGATGCATTTGAAACAAAACTGCGCTATATCCTTTGCTTAGATGTATTTTGGGGTTTCCGAGCATAACATTTCGCTATATTGTGAACCCTCTGCTCCGTACTTGTATAGCGCATACATATGACATATCACAGGACAAAGCAATCCTAAATATATAACTTTTTAAATACAGCCCACTCTTATAACCAACGTGAACTGTTTTTGAGAGGCAGCTGATTTTATGAACTAGGCTACAAACAAGAAAATATCCGTATGAGCCAGCCAGGGAGGAGCAAAATACCACCCGTGAATTAATAGCATAGCAGTGGTACCAATGTTGTAGATCGCCATTTAGAGGGGATGATGACGGTTCTGTGTCACGGATTCACAGAAGCAAGGATTCACTGACTGATACTTAGGATCAAGGCATTCGCTCAGGTTTCCCGGGTCCGTTTTGTTCCTGTCGTTCACCTGAATGGCACAAGAGATAAAAGTGTAGCATACCCTTCAAGCTTTCGGCGCGGGGCAGTATGTTTGTCAGCGCGAGGACTCGCATAAATAAGTGTTTAATAGTGTTTTGAACTGGGTTTTAGAAGGAGCTTGGACAACCGTCTGAGGAGATTTATTGCACGCAGCAACTACATGAAATGAGAAAAAATTTTGCCGAATGAGATCTTGCGTTTTTGAGCTAAAAAATATTCTTACCCTGTCCCAGCCGTGTGTTTGCTGGGTCAACGGTGAAAAGCCTGTTGGCCAAGTCTTGCTCAAACGGGACATAAGTAAGAATAAGATACCCCCAGAGGCAACGATACTCGAGGGGAAAGAGGTCAAGCACCTCGGGACGCGTTTCGTAGTCCATGGATTTGAGACCGGCAACCATTTTCGTAGCAGCTCGTTAGACACGCTTGATGAGGGTTACGTCTTTCGTGCGTTCTGAGTAGACATCTTAGTTGGCATATTCAAAGAGCGGACTAAAACGGGTCCCGTAGGGTATTTAGAAGTCCGTGCGCGTAAAACGGGAGAAGGTGGGCCGAATCATCCCTAGAATCGCGAGTGCCTTTTGGACTAATTTCCCCGGGTGCAGTGAGAAGGGTATGTTTGAAGGGAGCCAAATCCTTTTTGGCATCTATCCTCGTGATGTCTTCTGGCCCTTCCTCACCATGCATGTCAAAGTCGTTTGCTGAGTCTCTTCCGAATGACATGTGGACGCACTTTTCGTCATTCAGAGAAAGGTGCCATTTCAACGACCACTGCTTTCCAGCGTCTACGTCCATTTGGAGGTCACTGGCAGCAGAACTTCATGATTTCAATTCGTCCGCAAAAAGTATACATGGACTTGCAAGAACATCCGAAAGGTCGTTGACGTACAGCAGAAAGGCAGTTTTCACAAAACAGATCCTTGAAAACTCCAATGGAGGCCGGCGCTGGAGAAGAATAGGTCGAGCCTAATTTCACTGGGGATGATCTGTCTGATAGGAATGCCCTAACGCAGTGTAAGATTTTCCCTTGTAACCCGTAAGACCCGAGCTTTTGGAGCGCAGGACGTGAAAAACTCGATAAAATACTTTTGAGAAGTCGAAGAATATGGCATCCGCCATGCGTCCCTCGTCCTTGGCTGGGTTAAGCTGTCCATAAATACGAGCATGCTCGTAACGCAAGAACGGTTTGGGAGAAATCCGTGTTGAACTGGAGATATCAAGCTATTGAAAGTAAGGTGGTCTAGCATGACTCACTTCAGAATGCGTTCCACCACCTTGCACGGCATTCTAGTTAGGCTTATAGGCCTGTAGCTGCCAGGCGATAGTCGGTCACCAATTTTGTAGATTGGCATGACAGTCGTTTCTTTCAAGCAGACGGAAGTTTGCCTTGTCAAGCGACTGACGAAACACCGGATAGAAACGAGTTACCAGTGTAAACGACGTTTTCTTTCAGGATTCTTGGATGGACTCCGTCGGCCCCCAACGCGCAGAATGGGTTGATCTTGTGCAGGAGTTAACGAATATCCTCCGCCGTGAATACCAAGTCGGTTAGAGGCTGTTCGTAGATACGCCTTGAAAAGGTTGGATGTGACGAGGACGCTGGGACTGAATACGGACCTGCATAGCGATCCCTGTAGATTTCAGATACCGCTTTTGGGTCACTCGTGGGTTCCCGTTCCTGTCCCTCAAGGAGAACGCGGATGGCTTGTTTCTTCGGCGGTATCTCATGTATTTGAACAGCACATTTCTGTTCTTCCGGGCGAGGTCCAGAATGGTGGCTTGTTTTTGTATGTTCTATTGGCGGATTTCCGATTTACAGCGATTCTACATTTTACGAAATGCCAGCTCATCTTCTGTGTCCCCTGTAGTCAACTTTTTGAAAAATAGTTGATACCTCCTTTGCAGAAGACGTCGAATCTTTTGGGTACCTTGCGGCTCGCCTGAATGCGTGCTGGTTTTTTGGGACGAATCTCGCCTCAGCCCCGTGAACATTCTGCAAAATAGTCCTATAAAAGTCTTCCACTGAAGCTGGTCTCATTTTAACTTGTTCAAGAAAGATGCGCATTTCTGAAGAAAGCATAAGTTTCGAATCCACGTTTGAAGCTCGAGATTTCTGGCTCAGTATCAGTTGAAGTCTAAGTCAGCACACCATGGTCGCTACGTCCCAGTGAAGCTTTAATTATCACCTGAGCAACGAAGTGTCTTTCGTTGGTGATGACCAAATCCATGTCTCGCGCGGTATCTGGTGAGTGCAACGACATGTTGAGTCCAAGTGCTCCGTTGAAGGACTTCGGTCAGCGCCGCTGCAAAAAGTCCACTTGATTCGACGCGCTGTAGCTCTATCCAGGAGGCTTTTGGAGCGTTGAAGTCACCTGCCAGCAGGAGCCGAGTGAAGTATTAGCTAAAGAAGAGTTGCTCAAGGGTTCGTATGAGAAATTGGTCATCCTCAGGGGGACTCGAGAGGCAACGGTAGACCACACCGAGAAGGAGAGAATCGGACCCGCGCAGCGGGACTTGAATCCACAGGGCATCGCAAGAGGGTGCAGGAGTGGTATCATAGAGGACAGTCGGGATGTAAAGGGCCGCATGTAATTAAAAAGCAACTCTACCAGTCCTTTCTCGTTTTGAGTCAGCTCGCAAAACAGAGTAGCCCTCTGTCGAGATCTCCGCGTCAGAGACACCTGGTGTGAGCCTGGTCTCTGTGAGCGCGATTATGGACGGCTGTTCAAGACGGACTGACTGCTTAATATGGCTCAGGCAGTTTTTAGGCAAGCATTTCAACAATGTCTCTGCTGCCTCCGAAGGTGAGGGGCCGAGCGTTGAGTAACCAGAGAGGATATCAGACTTAATAGCTGCACGTCGGGTTTGAGTTGAGGGTCCCGGAGTGGCCTCTGAGGCATACTTGTCTGCTTCCCCGCTTCGTGGTTTCGAGAGCTGCTTTTCACTTGCAGTTTTTTCGTCCCTTGGGATCCCGTTTTCCGTGGGCCCTTTAGCTTTGGCGGACGAAGTTTTTCCCCGTGGGAGAAAACTTCGACCACTGTTACTTGTAGCTCTTCCAATAATGCCTATTGGACGACCGGATTTGCTGTTGTTCAAGGATTTGGGAAAAACTGGCGTCCGTTCGCCTTATTGGACATTTTGGCTTGGTTTGATCTAAAAGGTGTTTCTGTGAGGCCCCGAGCACTGGGTGGCAGTACCGAGAAGTCGTTATTTTGGTGGCACTCCCATGACGCTGGTTTTCGCAGAGGACTGCACCTTGAAGCAAGTCAGCAGTTTCCTGATTTGGTGAACCGCATATGGCTTGTTCAGCTGCAGTCACCTTTCTTTCCTGTTTGTGTGGACATCCGAGTCGCCCGCGATCAGCGTGGCCAACTGGGTATACGAGGAATTTTCCGGTTCGCTGTGGTCGGGTTTGTAGCTTTGGCTGTCGGGGTCCTGGGCGGCGTCTGTGTCCACAATCAAAAAGGCCACTTTTGAAGGAGTGGAACTGAAGATTGGCAGTTTCATATTCTCAGTGGCTGTACGGTTCTCGCAGCATACCGCGATTTCGAGGTCAACGCATGTGGTTGATTTGTTGGTAGGCTTCCCCGCTTGTCTCCGCTCATCTGAACCAGTCCAGTTCAGAAGCTGTGACTTGGGTGTAGAGTTCACTGCTGCGCCTTTGTCGTCTGTAACGAAAAGAACCGCTGATAGCTCTACGTACTTTGGGCGCTCCGTCCACGTGGGGCTTGCCTCCACCAAAGCATCTCTGTCTTTTGAAGTCGAGGGGTCTGTGTTGGTTTAGTAGAAACTGGTATCCGGAGTCGCGCTCGGTTGCATCGGCGGGCTTTCAGGAACACAAGGGTCACAGTCGGTTTGGCCATAATTTTGGGGGTCAGCTGAACTGGCACCAAATGGGACCCTGTTTCGCATCCCTCTCCCAGGACTGCTGCGGCGTAGCTTTCGTGCCTCCAGAGGGTAATCCTCAGGTAAACGCCTGATCGTTCTGTATACCCTTTGCATGCTGACAGCCTTCTCCAAGATCTTCTGCACGACAGATGGGGAGAAAAAGGTGACTAGGAGCCCAAGTATTCACTTGCTTCCCTTCTGGCGTAAGCAATCTGGGTGAAACGCTTCGTGATCAGGCTTTGTGGGGACACTATCAGGAAGCAACTGTGCCTGTTTTGTTGGCGTGATTCTTCTGTAGGATAAACCCCAGGTGATCAATCTGTTCTCCCTTACGCGCCTGTCCACTAGAGACGCCGTGGTGGTCTTTATTGCCGCATCAAAGAGCTGGATGACATTTTTCGCAACCAGGGACCATGGATGGATAGCGCTGCGTACTCATTCAGCGAAGAAAGTTCTTTATCAACCTTTGTTTGGGTTGCTGCGTTCTTTGTGTTTGCATTCTACAGAGCTTTAGAAAGGAGCTCCAGGTTAGTGTCGAGTATCTCGATTAACGCGGGGCATTTTCACGGGTCTTTCTGATCCAGCAGTGGGGATTTGGTTTCATTTTTGATGGCCCTCTTCTTAGTTGCACACTGCATTGCACTCTTAAGGTAGAGGCAACTAGCGCAAACAAACGGGTCAGTAGAGTTGGCTAGTTGGTTTACCTGGTCGTCCTGTAAACCCGTGCATCTAAAGTGCCACCCGGCCTCGCAGGTGTGGCATTGCATACCGCGCCTCACATTCGACGGATAGCCATTTCGCCAACACCTGCTGTGGTTCATCGATGGCTGCAGACATCAGCCTGAATTGCTTACTGACATGATTGCGATTGGGCGCAAAAAAGAGGGACTGAGTGCAAAATAACAGAGGTTATCACGTAAATGTTATGTTAGGGTGAGAAAATTCAACAAATGACACGTGTGAACTCTGTAAATAGTTTGAACAGTGAAAGAATGCTTTCACAAACTTGCACGAGGGAAAACGAAACCAATTTCAAAGGTACCGCGGGTGCTCGCAATATATGGCCGCAAGTTCCAGCCTGCCCTCCGTTAATGAGGCTGTATGCTTTTCAGGTAAGTTTAGTATCCGTGGAGCCTAGTACTCAGGAGACGTAAGCCATCATAAATTGCGCAATATGAATCAACCATTGAGGCTGACGTCTGCAAGAAGGGTTCCACGATGCTGTCGCCGCTGGAGTGCTCGCTTTGCAGAGTAAATATTACTGCCAGTTTATAAAAACCTGCCTCATTGATGTTTCGTCAAACTACCTTATGTCTTCCTCCCATTTCAAGACTTTGATAGCTCGATGATCACTGCGCACCAAGGTTGCTGTACGCTTCCTGCCGAGGCATATGTAGTAATCAAACGCCCGATAAAATTCAACTTTTCATCTCAGGACCATTGGCTTTTCTCAGTCGAGATGGGTGGGCGTAGGCTAGCTGCGATTGACCACCATACATATCCCTAGCCTCATGCTAGTCTTGTGCGTCAGCCAGGCCCTCATTGCTGTATTGTGCGGGCAACAACAGCCTACTTCAGTCAGGCTGGGACTGAATGGTTGCTGCTATATTGCGCAGCTCACCGTGTACATCTTTACCATTAAGCTATCTGGCAATTCCGTGGGGCTGGCCACGGAATGCCTGTAATCTTGAACCTCACTTTTTTCAAATCTTGTCCGAATATGGTGAACGTGCCTCTTGTTATACCGCAAGTCGCAATATCCTTATTCATTAGGTACTGTTTTCAAGTTGATGTATTTGTTGTCCTTGAAGATTGCCCATTTAAACAAAGCAAACATATAGAGAATCTGCAGAACACGTGTCAGCCACTTTTAACTACGAATTGGTAACTCTTAGAACGTCGCAGTTTCCGAGGGATCGCGTTACCATTCGCTGAAGAACGATCCGCGAGGAGGATTGGTCCCGTAGACTGCGCGTTGGAGGCACAATGCATTTTTCTGCAAAACCCTTACGAGCGAAATAAAACTTTCTACGTCAAAATCTTGCATTACTTTGCACATGGGCTCGGAAAAAAATCACCCCCTTCTGGTGTCATCTTTTGCGATTTCTTATAATTAATCTGGTTTCGAAATTTTTGGCGTACATTCGACTTTGAACTTGTTGTGCTATGGTTCCGGAAGTGGCTTCACACGCGTTTGTTGAGAAATCTGGAACTATATCCTTTTCATTTTCCAGGCATTTGAGAAGGGTTTAAAGCAATACGTGAAGGATAACTATGTGGTATGTGTGCGTTCATACAGTAATCGAAGCTCCGACGCTGTTTTGCGTTAATAATGGCTGTACTGCAAATGCAGCAGGCGACCTCGAAGACCAACGAAAAATCGAGGAATACGAAGAAGCCAGTAAGCTGAACGTGTTCTCTAATAAAAAACAGTGCGGTAGGCACTGACTATCCAGTGCGGTTCTGGTTGCGGAGGCAAAGGAACCACAGGGCAGTCACCTCGTATTTTCTTGAGCACAACCATAAGTCGTCAAAGTTTTTGTGCGATCGGCTTCCAGTTGATCGACGGCTAACGGAAGACGAGTTAAGCATCTGCAGGGCTCTTCTGAAATGCGGAACGCCATCGTGTGAGGTGTTGCAGTTTGCGGCCGATGAATTCGGCAAGAGTCTCACCACCAGGATATATACAACAACCGCTGGAAGTATCGACCGGCTCTGCTGAGTAGGTGCCGCATAGTTGGATTTTATTGTGCCAGATGATATGCTTTTGGTGCTGGCAAAAGTTCGATAGACCGGACGTGTGCTCGGGTGGCATTCAGAGGGAGGTCACCATAGCCACATATGCTTCTACCGACGGCAGCAGATAGCGTTGTTCCGACGCTTTCCAGATGTCGTAAATGTAGACGGAACGAACACAACAAACCGTTTTGGGTGGTTTTTAGAGCGCCTAATATTTGGCCTGTAGATACAAGCTGTATACCGTCTTGGCAACAGATGGCATGGGGATCGGGTGTCTAGTTATGCACACGTTCGTGGAGAGCGAACGGTTTGTTCCTGTGCGTAAACTGTTCGACTTGCTCAAGGAAATGATAGATGAGCGTTATCCGGTTAAGACTTTCGTTATGGAGAAGTTGGTGGCGCAAGTGCGGGCGGAAAGAGTTGTGTTCGGCTGCGATGTAATGCTTTGCTAGTTTCATAACACAAAAGCTACCAGGAAGCACGTATGTATCATTTAATATCCAGGTATTTTTGGTCATGGATACACTCTCCAAACAGCTAGCACATATTCCATGTCCACGGCACACATGAACAACGCCGCACAGTAGGCTTTGTGTATGGCGTACAAACACAGAGTTGACAAAAACAAAGTTTCCGGCAAGATCTGTATATACTGCGCCGAATGCACCCACGATTTGTTTCTTACCTTACGGCCCGCTGGTCGTACATCACCCGAAAATGGGCTGTGTGCGCACAGTCTGGAATAGTTCATTTTGGCAGTGTGAACAACACTGTCTGAAGAATGCGAACGGCTGCCTTAAAGACCGAGTGCACCACGCCGACACACTGGAGCACGCCATACAAAAGGTGTCCCGACACGCTGAGTGGCTCATACGAGAATTTGAGCGGCACACCTCGTACCGCTGTTATAGATGGCAAACCCTTTAGGGCGGCGGCTACCTTCTGAACATGGTCTGTCGAATGACTACGCATGCATGTTCCCTCGTTTTGAGGCACTTGGGGCCGCGAGCGCCAAGACTGCTCTGTGACAGTGTTGGAACAAACAAGGCGCGGTCAAGCTACGCTAACTCATAGTTTGTGTTTCAAAAACCCAGATGCTCCCAGGCGGTTGACACTTGTGCTGGGGAATGCACACGCCCGTTCTACCAGGCGATGGGGCTCCCCTGCATACATGTGTTTTCTGTATTTAGAGATCAATCGGTTCCAATAAGTATGAACTGTTCTTCATAGATTTTTTCTTAGCTTGCTTCTAATCCACCAAAGATGGCTGTCGGAATACAACCTACCGGAAAAAGGTGTACCCCTTACACTTGTTTCAAACCACCGCCGGCAGCTTTTGACACCCCTCGTAAACGACTGAACTGAGTAGTGGATAAGCTTCAGAGGCTGGAACCCAGAAATGCCACAACCATCTTTAAGCAATTGATCGTTCAGGGGCAAATCCTGCTTCGTCAAGGCTCAAAATCTGCAACTGACTGCCTGCCGTCGGTGGCCTATGATACTGCACCTAAGCCCAGATGGCGGTCTAGGGACAGAGACTTGGGCTTTTGTGTGCTCCGTGAACGGCCAACTGCTACCATTGACCGCTGGGGTGCAACGGATCGCATATCATATCACGCCGACTACTGTGATGGTGAACCTTGCCTGCTGTGCGGTTATGCTGTTCAGGCTTGTCCTAAAACTTGAGTCCACAGAAGAATAATTTACTTTTGCTTCTTCGCTCCCGGCACATTAAAAAACACGAAGGTGCGCTTGCTGCCCGGTCCGCAAAGAGGGCGTCCCATGATGTTCACCTGGACCGAAGCAGAATCCCAGCACAGTGTGCCCCAGAAGTCTCTGTGTCCGTGTTTTCGGGTACAAAGAGAGACTAGTCGACAGCCGTGAGTAAATTTCTGACTACTACGACTAACGCTGTACAGCGCCAGTTAGGTGAAAGGAACGAAAATGGTTTCATGTGACCCGTCAGCTCCAGACGGTCCGTCTGCTAATGAGACCCGGTGCATTTCATGTAAGTCTTGTGTTTCTTGATGGACACGGTAAGTATGCATGTGAAATAGTCGCTAGTGTTGTGTAAACAAGCCTCTACGATATTATAGCCGCTGAAGTGCTCCAATTTTAGGGCAAGTATTCCTCCCAGCTTGCCAGCCGCCTGCCTCATGATGATATTTCGATAACCTAAGTTATATCCTCTCGTTTCAGGACGTCAGTGTTCAAGTGAACGCTTCTCACGAAGAAGTTCATGCGCCTCCTGGCAAGATATATGTACTCATCCAAACGACCAGTGCAACTCAACTTTTTACATTTTACATTTTACATTGTGGACCTTTTCCCCGGTGGAAATGGACGGGCCAGCTACGTTCGTGCAGCTGTCCACTATGATCGACGTAGGTTGCATGTGGCTAGTTGATTAGGCATCGTGGACCCCTAGCCGCACGTTAGTTCCAGGTGATTAATTGATCAACCTCATGGTCTTCCTAGCACAACTCGCAGGCTATGCGGTTTAACAACTAACTTGCACGATTTTTCGCCAGTAATGAACGCAGCCTACGCAAGTTTAAGTGGTAACAGCAATTGGCGAGCAAAAATTGTTTACGGGAATGGTGCTTCCGCATATTTTGCATCCACAAGGGTCATGTAAATTCTAGAGTGTTCAGAGAATTACTTCAACTGCAAAACTATCTGGAAGTTCCGTGCATTGTAAGTGAGCGACCTTTTTCCGCAATTCGCGATTTCTTATTAAATTGCGCGGCATATTCACAGTCGGTGGTGTTTACTGACCTTGAAGATCCGATCACTTAAACAAATCAGCAATGTAGAGAATTTGCAGCAATACACGAACATATACATTATACATAGACATTCCAAACTATGAAATGGCAACCCTGAAACTGTCTTAGCTTTCAAGAAATCAATTCAGTTGTGCGAATACTGAGTGGCGTCTCACAGAACGGAATTCGAATCCTCAGTGTATCACGAAGAGTGCAGGAGTGGTGCCGAAAGCACAAACATGACTGCAGGACCGCATTTAGGTATAGAGTAACCCCACCGCTCTTCCCGGGGTTCGAATCAGCTCACGGAATCACGGATTCACTTCTATCGATATCTCTGCATGAGAGACTTCTGGTGTGAGCCAGGTCTCTGCGAAAAATTGGTAGGAATGTATTTGTAGGGTTATCATGGAATTTAACATAAGATTATGCAAGAATCTTCACGATAGTGGCGAAAAGCACTGACCTAAAAATTCTCGATCCCGATTGACTCACATGCTGACCAATCACAGCATGCCTCCGCGTGGTATGTAGCCGGCCCAGCCACATGAGCCCAATCGCCGTGGTGTTCGGTTAATTAATGCAACTCGACTCCGGGCATTGTGCCACATCAGCCATCGCGTGGTGTCATCAGTCGCGTAGCTCTGCTTGTTGCATAAATAGGGAGGGTAAAGCAAAACAGACTACCGTTGAAGTCATCCTTCTCTCTCACCCACACACTTCTCTCAAACAGATTAATGTTGCCCTTATTGTAGGCTCACTCCTTATCACTAACAGCCCCATTCATTTTGTATCGGCTCTGCCCCTTACATCTGCAGGTCAACCAGCACGGAGAGCCCCAGTCTTGTCGAAATCAGTCTCCAAACCTGGAAGACCGGCTTTTCTCACTGCACTTAAGATTCGTATTCTAAAGCAAGCGCGAAAACAGGCTGTACTCAGCCACGCACTGGACCTGGTTGAAACAGGTGTGTAGTCCTCATAGGAACCAAGACCTAAAGCTCGAAGCACAATCTTTGAGCTACCTGCCCCAGAACTCGCGCTTCTTACTGGGTCTTTGCTTGAATGGAAAGCCGCCGATAACCGCTCTTTTTCAGTCCTTCTAGCAACGTATGTGCAATAATTCCACAACGGGAATTACTCGTTGTCTTCATCATGTCTACTTGAGACTCAACCGACTGCAGCTCAGACAGCATCTAAGACGGATTTTAAGACTCACTGAATGCTCAGGTATCATTGGGGTTGATTGATTGCGCGTGTGTGAGGACTGAGGACATGTGATTCTCAATTGCATAATCAATTTGGGTTTGAATCGTTACATACGGGCGACCGTGCACCGTCGTGCACCCACCGTGAGATCTGGTAGACATGGAAGGCTGTGGTAGTGAAAGTTGTGGTGAATTCCAGGGGTTGATCGAGGTTTATTTCCATGAACCCTCTCTGAAAACCGCCTGTGAGGGAAACCATCAAGTGTCAAGCTGGTACGATCATCCTTAATAAAGATGAGCGACTCAACTGCTAGGTCCAGTCCTTTGAATAACCATTCTCGTGGCCATTTTCTGCCACTCAAATCTCATTCGAACTCCGAAGAGTGAATTTGGAACACCCTCAAAGGCTTATAACCGCAGTTTTTCTACAGCCACGGAGCTCTTGGTCCGTTCGACCTTCTACCCGCATTGTTCAAAGATGTGAGTGAAGTGCTCAGTCAGCACTTTTCGCCTGCATCTGAGACAACTATGGAGAATCGGTGATAGTGCCCATTCTCAAAAGAGGGGTCGTAGTGAATGGTGACTACCGCAGGGGTATCAGGTTTACTCAGGTTAACGAGACTTTCAGTTGTCCTTCATCGCCTTATAGTGGCCCGTGGAGAATTGACTCGAGAGCGTCAAGCGGGATTTTCGCCATGTGGGAGTTTGCGTTGCCCACATCCTCACGATCCGCTAAACAACGTTATACGTATGAGCCACCCACAGTTTTGGTAGACCTAGATTTTAAGACGTATTTGACTCGACCTACCTGCTCTTTTAATACGTTTGTTTAACAAGGAATAGTTCGGAATTATGTGAATATGAGTTCTTCGTATTCTCAGGCACGCGGGAGCTCTCCTGATGGTTCCGCATGCACAGTGGTATCCGACAAGAAAATCTGCTCCTTTTTACTCGATTTCCTGATCGACTAGTCACGAAGAGACTGGACCTTACCGTGGTGTGGCGTTTTGTGTACCTCGGCGACCCATTGAGCTATACTGGGAGTGCCCGCGTGACACTCAGAGTCTCTCATACCAGGTTGGTCCATGGGTAGAGGTCTGACGAACAGTCTCCTGGCCCCAGGTTGGGGGTTGGAACATGTGTGGCGACATGTTCCGTAAAAATGGTAATGTACTTGCATTTCCAGCTCAACACCGCTGCCTTGCGGTTAGGCTTTAAGCCAAAGGCTTTGGTTGAGGACCCTAATCTCCTCCTCCTGTCTAGGTGTGGGCGCCCTGGCAGTATCCCAGCCCTCGTACAACCATGACATTCACAAATAACAGTACTTTCATGCCACATCGGCCGTCGCGTGGTGCCATCAGCCGGGTCGCCTTACTTGCTGCATACAGCAGGGCGGGTAAGCGAAAACATGCTACTGCTGACGCCTCCCTTCTTACACTTTCACGTTTTCCGTCTTCTACCCTCCCCCGCCCCAATTTTAATACGTCCTCCGCAGGTCCCAGCTCTAGGACTGATCGGTTTGCCGCCCTGCATCACACTTAGCTGCAGATTCTGTACGTCCGAGTTCAGCTACATCCCTAAACACTTCGAAGTCTGTTTTCAAACCCCGAAAGCCTGTCTACTTAGCCACCTTTAATGTTCGTTCACTGAAGCAAGCAGGTCAACAGGTGGCTCTTGCTCGTACGCTGGATTCCCTCAGCATTGATGTATGTTGTCTGTCAGAAACAAGGACGCAGGACGCAAGTACTATGATCGAACTGACTGCCCCCTCGCTCTCTTCCAGGTTCCGGCTGCGCACCTCTGGTGATGCAGAGGCCGCTGCAGCTGGATATGCTGGGGTGGGTATTGTATTGAGCGAACGAGCGGAAGCGTCCCTGCTTGATTGGATACCCGTTGATAGTCGCCTCTGTGCAGTTGGTTTGGCAACATCTGTGAGAGAATCTAGAGGAAGTGAGGTCCATCGCACCTTGTTTATTGTGTCTGCTTACGCCCCAACTGACTGTAGCTCTGAATCTGTCAAGGACAGTTTCTATGACGCTCTAGGTGCCCTTCTACAGCGGGCTAAAGCTCAGATATCGTTGTGGTTGCAGGTGATATGAACGCCCAGGTAGGTAGACTGAGCGCTGCTGAGGCGATTGGGTGGTCGTCTTGGTTTGGACACGAGACACGGACAACGGAGACCGCTTACTTCAGATGTGTGCCGATCACAGACTGTTCCTTTGCAGTACGAATTTCGGAACAGCGGAAATCGCTTGACAACGTGGTGCCCACCAACAAACCAGCGACAAACCCAACTGACCACATCGCCGTCAGTTATCGGTGACGAGGGTCGATCACCGCTTGCCGCTCCTTCTGGAACACCAGCGTGGACTCCGACCATGCACTTGTACGCTGCTGCTTTCATTGCGCTTTTCAGGTGTACGCAAAACGCGCACACCTCGCTCAGCCATTGAGAAGCTAGTGGATCTAGAAGTCAAACGAAACTATCAAAACCAGCTCGTCAGATGCCTGCCGGACGGTACGGTGTCGGATACAAACGGCCACTGGGAAAAGATATCAAGCGCTACTCAAGGCCGGAACGTCTGTTTGCGGTACAACCCAGCCAACTTCATTCAAACACTGGATCTCTGATAGGACCGTGTCTTTGCTGTGCAGTTCGTTTGGCAACATCTGTGAGAGAATCTAGAGGAAGTGAGGTCCATCGCACCTTGTTTATTGTGCCTGCTTACACCCCAACTGACTGTAGCTCTGAATCTGCCAAGGACAGTTTCTATGACGCTCTAGGTGCCCTTCTACAGCGGGCTAAAACTCAGATATCGTTGTGGTTGCTGGTGATATGAACGCCCAGGTAGGTAGACTGAGCGCTGCTGAGGCCCGATTGGGTGGTCGTCTTGGTTTGGACACGAGACGCACGGACAACGGAGACCGCTTACTTCAGATGTGTGCCGATCACAGACTGTTCCTTTGCAGTACGAATTTCCGGAACAGCGGAAATCGCTTGACAACGTGGTGCCCACCAACAAACCAGCGACGAACCCAAATAGACCACATCGCCGTCAGTTATCGGTGGCGAGGGTCGATCACCGCTTGCCGCTCCTTCTGGAACACCAGCGTGGACTCCGACCATGCACTTGTACGCTGCTGCTTTTCATTGCGCTTTTCAGGTGTACGCAAAACGCGCACACCTCGCTTAGCCATTGAGAAGCTAGTGGATCCAGAAGTCAAACGAAACTATCAAAACCAGCTCGTCGAATGCCTGCCGGACGGTACGGTGTCGGATATAAACGGCCACTGGGAAAAGATATCCAAAGCGCTACTCAAGGCCGGAACGTCTGTTTGCGGTACAACCCAGCCAACCTCATTCAAACACTGGATCTCTGATAGGACCGTGTCTTTGCTGGAGACCCGGCGACAGATTCCCCCTGGCCGCCACCACAACTCCACCCGACGCATCATCCGACGCCAGGTGAAACTGAGTGTCCGTGCAGACCGAGAAGCTTGGTGGACCCGAAAGGCCGAAGAAATGGAAGATGCAAAGAATGCTGGAAATGTGCGCAGGCTGTTCCATTTGATTCGTTCGACTGGTCCTCGAAAACCTCTTGTCAGCGAAATAATCAGAGACCAAAATGGCTCCCTGATATGCAATAAAGCAGAACGTCTGGACCGCTGGGCACAGTACTTTGAACAGCAATTCAGCTGGCCACCTGCTACCTCAATCCAGAATCCTGGCCTTCAACAGAAAGCTGGACCGTAAATATGGAGTCGCCTTCGGTCTCAGAAGTGTCCGGACCTTCCGGTCAGTAAATTCGCGCTCTAACCACTTGAGGCATCTCGCCCCCAATGCCAGGAAGACCCTCATTCAGTTTCACACCGCGCAAGAGTCAGTCCTCGAGCGAAACCCCATGTGTACACCATGACCTTCCAACCCGTACTGATACGCCTGTGAGGCCTGGCCTCCAGAACTGTGGATATTAGCAGATCCGAAGTATTTGACCACTGATGCTTATGCATAATACTGCTACAGAATACCCAATAGTAATGCCAGTGAAAGCCGTTACAATCGGTATGTCTCTACAAACTATCCGTAGACGCCGATTACAATAATTTGGACACGACCCGAACTGCCGTACAGTAGAGTAGGTAAGTGGGTCCTTCACCACCTCCTGTTTACTAGGCCGTTCTTGCCTCATGTTTGTATGGCAGTTAAGTACCAGTATTTAGTGTTAATATGTTGTTTTTGCTAATCCTGGTAATGATATGGGTCCCATAGCTAAAGCGCGATCGAACAATGCTAAAGAACGTCTAGTGTGCACACCTACTTAGTAATTGGCGACACTACTTTGACCACATTTACCCTCTGTCACAGTACCTGTCTACATGGTCACAAACTCAAATCGTTTCATAGAAGATACACCAGAGGCTGCCAACATAACCTCTTTCGGATAGTACTATTCTTTTGAAACAGGGGGCCTTCGACTGCTGTTTTCCTCCTGTGATAAAAAGTCTTTCTGGTTTGAAAGCTTGTGACAATCCATCCCTCTCTTAAGGCCAATGACCGACTCCTCTTCGAAATCTTTCCCCCCGAGATGACGACATGCATTTTGCTCTTGTGAACTTCATTCATCGATATGTTATTATATTATTTTGTGGCACATAATACTTGTTATCTATATCTTAAGCCTCAAAGTTAGCCACCACTGTAGCTCTCCTCGTTAGCCAGTAGTTAAATATCGTCACGTTTCACTTATTACATTGACCTTGTAGGTGGTGCAAAAACACACTCAGGCATATGTTAGTTCTATTTCTTTTTTATTACATGTGGATTATGGCAGTGAAGCATCAGTGTCAAGAATGATTTTGCTGTCTTTGACGATGATACACATGGGTTACTAATTCTGGAACCAGCAGCATCACAAATGGTGGGGACAGCCATTTGTTTCTAAGTAATCGCCACGCAACTGTGTGCGGAGGCGAAAACTTTTCATTTGAGCCCAGAGGTCTTCGTATGCCTACACGGATGTAAACCTATTCAACCAGTCGACTCTGCTGACTAGCCGATTTGATTTAGTGTTGTTTGTCCCCTGCTACGGTTTTTGGACGAGGAACTAATTTACTTATTGGAAGAACGTTGGGCATGTGTACTGAATGTTCCTAGACGACGGGTTTCTAGGAAAGTTCTAGGAGCCACCCGACTGGTGCATAAACTTCCGAACCTTCCTACGTTAAGCGGTTAGCAAGGCCTAAACTCGATCACGTACTGGTCGTCCCTTCTTTGCTTTCCAAACCCCACAAAACAGCAATCACCTTTGCTACTGGGGGAAACTTTAGTGGCTAATTCTGTAGAGTCGACTGTTCCCTTTTGTTAGCTTGGCACCTCTACAGAACAACAGCCACCAATCAGCTTAATCGCCACTTAATCTCATTATCTAACATCACTAGCCAACCCGTTCTTCATCATGGCGCGTCAATATGACAGCTGTCGCACATAGGCTAACATGACTCTGACGGTCGTGCCATCAGGGATTTTGTCTGACAGCTGGGTTTTCCACAAAATGCCAAATAAACAGGTGTTATCCTAACTTAAAGAGGTTTTATCTGTGAAGAGGAAAACGTAATTCTGATTAGTACTTAGTAATTCGGAATTGGCACACGAACCGTGTGGCGGTCATGGACAGTCATGAACCTTTCTGACTTGAGCGCTGCGTTTGGCTGTCCAGAGGCCTATTTGAACGAATGCCAGCCAAGATAGCGAGCGGTTGAGATCGACCCGAGATTCGATGGCCGTTCCGGCGGTTTTGCTCTCTGAACCCTTCGTGCTGCTTTGCAGCCCGCATTTGGCTGTGCAAAGATCAGAGATCTACTTTCAGGTAAGAGCCTTGCGGTCACTTCGGCGCTGCTGCTGATGTACGTGAGTGTGATTCGTTTGCTCCCATTTGGTGCCGTTGTGTTACTCGTGTTTGGCTTTCTGAGTGATCTCCAAATGAAATTCCTTGGGCATCCAAGGCGCGCCTTTCTTCTTGATTCTTGCATTCTGTTTTGCTGCAATGTGTTTCGATCCGTTTGAAAAGTGCCCGGATGCAGCCTTGTTTGTGACAACTGGGATGACTGCTGTGGTAGCTCAGAATTTGGTCCGTGTGAGTCGCCTTTCTGTCCGTTTCGTAATCCAGTGACAAGGACGTTAAGAAATGCCGGTTTTCCGTTGTCCTCTTCTGCGAATTTGAATTTGATGTCGTCAAAAAAGCGTACAAATAACAGGACTTCTATACTTAGTATATTTCATGTTTTGGTTTCACTTCGACTGTCATGGATGGCAGCTTTGATTCGCCGAATCAATCAGACAATCGTTCCTCGTTTCGCACATTCAAATCTGACCAAATTGGCTTGCTACATTCGCCAAGTGCAGGTGGGTGAACCATTATGAGAACGGTCATTTTTCCTAACTGACCGAACCAGAATTAAGCTTATTCTCGCAAAAACGACAAAAATCGGAGATGGCCCAAAAGTCGACTCAGTAGCTCAACAGTAACTTGGACGAATAAATTTTCGCCGTCGAAGATGGCGTTGGCTGGCACTCATACATCAACACATATTGACATCTGGGATGACATCAGCAGCAGAAATCTCACTGTGCGACGTCTCTGACTACCAATTTGACATTGCTTGTCTTTAGGAGACACGGATTCATAGCTTCGGTTCACTGCTCACGGTATTTTCAGGGAGGAGATCTTCCTACTAGCTGTACCATAAGGACCAAGATGATAACTCGTGCCTGCACGACGTGGTTCTCGCCCTTAACGCACACGACCATGATGTTCTACTCTCTTGCAAGACAGCATCGCTCAAAGTTCTACAGTTCGTCTCAAGGATTTTCTGGTGTACCTGACTGTCATAGGTCTCCACACTCTCACCTCATCCTACCTTCAAGTTCAAGACTGTTGCGCGATGAGCTCAAACGAGTGGTCAACGGTATGGCGAACCACGATATCCTGACAGTTGCTGGCTGCTGAAATGCGAGAAATGGTGCTTCAGACGACACCACCTGTCACGCCCTTGGGAAGCTCGACCTGGATCAATGCCGCTAAAGTGGCAATCAAGTGGTTAACTTTGTCTCCTTCAGTCGACCCCTCTTATTTAACACATGTTCCTACACACCGCGTAGGTGTCTAGATGCCCAATATTTCATTGGTTGTTGCATTGCTTCGTGATTAGAGTACATCCTAGTTGAATCCCGATGAAGACTGTAGGTCCCACCATGAGGCAGAAACTGGGAATAAATGCGCTTCAGATCCTACTCTTGTACGCGTAAGTTTTGAACTTTACCGCCTAATACACACTACAACCCACAAAACGGCTTTACATCACATAACTTAGAGGCCCGGAACAGTGCCTCTGACCCTTGGTTGTGGTTATCAGTAAAACCGAATCAGGCGGATTTCCGTTCATAACAGGTTCTATTCGGCAGCTACTACGTCGTTTTCGAACATCACCAAACATCCATCGAACAAACATTTGTATCATTGACTTCGTGCGGCATCTGATGCATTCAAGACGAAATATTATTTTTGGTCCGTCTTGAAAGCTGATGGCTTACTGAATCTCACCAGCTCCTACTTCTGTACAGGAGTGGGGACGGAATCAGCTACCTTTGCTGTGAAATTCGGTGTTCCACAAGGCTATCCCCATTAATTTATGTTTTCCAATAGTCCGATCGACGGAACTGTGTCACATACCTTCAGTCATCTTCGGAAGTTTGAATAAGCCTTTCAGACGGATCACGAACTATGAGGATATAGTCATTCTAAGCAAAATTTCAAGCGAAATGCAATCTACCCTTGTTTGCACCGATCGCCACGTCCCGCTGCTTTGGCGTCTGTCGACGAGATTTGTGTATTTGTGTTCTAGCCTCCCAAATTTCAAAGGACGACTAGAAATAGATGTTAGCATGAATGACACCTGGATGACTACTCAGCTACGAAAATCGACCTCCAAACAAAGCTGCACACATGCATTTCGGCCGTCCACTCTATACTACCATGCGTCTGTGAGACGGCCTCTTCAAACTGATGACCTTCACAGAATTGAAGTACTTGGCTACTGTTGCTCACGACGGCTATTGAAACGAAATGGAATTCGGTTATAATTTACTCCCCCCAAATTGATCTGACTTCAGTTGATTGGGAACTTCCGAAAACTAGATTCCGAACTGTCCTTATTGGGTTCTGTTTGGAATCTTGAAGGACATTTGGAAATCTGACTCAAAATTGAGGTATGACGTCGAACTTCTGAGTCTCCATGTGTTATGCAGAATCAAGCCATCTCTATGGTGCTGTTTTCGTACCTTGCTGATTATCACGCTCTGTCAACATACCGATTCAGGGTATTCTTGGAGCCACCGATTCAGGGTATTCTTGGAGCCGAGGCATCCTTCTCCGGAAGATCTCTTGCCGATCGACTGACATAGTTTTGTTAACGACACCACCATAATTCATTTACTGCACAATCGCACAGTCGTGTATTCCTTAGCTCCTTGAATAAGCCGTCATGGAACTGCGCACTTTTTTTGCAAGTGCCAATATTCCACTGTTATCGTTCATTGTATTGATTCCAAAAGGTCTAAGAATCTTGACGAAATGCGCCCATTTGTAAATTACACTGAAGTGGGCGGCTCAAGTGAATTCCTCGTTTAAGGCATTCTTCACCTGGGTGCGCTACACGAAGGCTGTCTGATATTTCAGTTGATATGATATTCGAGGTATCACAGCACATTTTCTTGAGATAATATCTTACTCATAAAGTTGCTAAAAACTCTTCGACGGTCCACTAACAAGTTAACGCATCTCATTGAAGTTGCGTTCCGAGAAGAGGTTATCATTTGGAGTGTACTGGTGGAGAAAACAGATACCCATTGTCTTGTCCCAATAAAACCGCCAAATTTTGCTCATGTCCCCTGTGTTTACTTCGGTTTGTGAGATCTACATATTTTCTTATCACAAAAGTTCTTTCCAATCATTTTTTTTAGCTCAATGAGACTAAAACGGATAACCTCACTCATTTAATCCCGTTTCTCCAACGGTTGGAATGCTGGCTGAAAACATTGATCCACGCCTGACGCAAATTTCCCCGCATAGTCAGTCGGCCGATTTTCTTCCCGTCGTCCCTTCCACCAGTGGATTCACGACAGAGGCATGCCAACATGAGAAGGGCAACTTTACTAGTTTGGGTGCCAACCGAATGGCTCCGCTTTACGGGAAGAAAATATTCATGCACTATGACCCAGGGACGAGTGCAGACAAGTATTTGGAGAGCGTCTTGCGGAAACTGAAGGCGGTACGTTTCCTCTCCGTATGCGTATTTCTCTTTTCGAATACCCTGTCTTTGTTCATTGAAGGTATACTTTCAATTAACAGGAAAAATCCTAGTGTTGGCTATTTTTGCAAAAAGGTCTTACTACCGTTTGTTCCACTTTCAACTAAACTACCCGTACGAGTAAACACGCACCTTCGTGGAAAGTTGAACGGTGAGACTGGAAGAACTACTACTGTGTCCAAACCAAACAGCTTTGAGTGTTTTTTGCGCACCATCAGTTGCATGTGCCTGGACGATATGAATCAGCAATAATAACTCACGTGAATACCCCACCTACCTAATCTGCTGCTGCCACAAATGAAGTAGAAACAGAGAAACTTGCGTACTCTGTTGGTTTGAACGGTCTCTGGTGGCCTTGAGTTCGAACTCGTCCCATCAAAACAGAAGGGGTGTTTATTTTAGCAGGCAGTATGCGGATCAATAGCCTACTCACACCAACATCATTGATTTTCCCTCACTCCGTTCCATCTCAACTGCCTACAAACAAGGACACAGCCAGGATGTTGACCAGGTTGTTTAACACCCCTGGTAACTTGCTAAAGACGGAAAATATAGAGCATTATCCCCTGTAAAGCATACAAACTTAGCCGTCCGGGCTACCATAGTAAGCGGGGTGCTGCCGAGCGCCATTCTGGAGGAACCCCTAATCTGGCATGGATTAGACAATGACGAGGCCTACATAGCCGCACAAGCCCTTGGTCTCGCACAAAAGCAATCACAATCTTACATATACAGGCAATCTGTCACTTTTTCTCTGACTGCCCTTTGCCCCTCTGTTGATGCCAAAATAATGGTTTCTGCCGCCACATAACAAACAGGTTACCTTTGTGGGAACACCAGGAACCTTTGTGATAGGAATTCTGATAGAGACTCATTTTGCAAACGCTGTCAGGAAACGGGGAATTTTCTGCTTGTCTGTTGGTTTGGACTTTGGAATGTCACGTGGGTTCAACCCAAGACTCCCCAAACTTCTTTTTACTCTGTCCCGCCTCTCCCAGTTGCTTATTTGAACTATAGCATATTCTGGTCAACAGTGTTGGAAGCCTTAATGTGGAAAATGGAATGAAGTGGGAGTTGCAAAGGTTTACTACAAGCTTTCTGAGGTGCTCACATCTCCAAGCACCCAATCAGACAATCTGCAAAGGAACTGACAGCTCGAACGCCACCGACATCGGTTAGCTGTCAGTTCTAGCAACGTCTCCAGCAGGCTCAATGACTTAATCTAGACACCAGTGAAAACGTCTGAAGAATCATGGTAGATCGGGTGTGTGAAGATGACAGCACAAAGTTGGAGAATAGAGCAAGAAAACTAGAAGTTGATAAGAAATATTCTGGACCATTCGTTTGAATAATCAAAACTGAAGACTTTTTTATTTTCCAAGTTTTCTAATTGTCTTATTGAACGCTTGTTGGCGCAAGCCTACTGAGCTGTAGATCTAAGACAAAGGCCATAAAAAACCCCAAGACATCTCAGTTCCGCTGTTTCAAGACGCCACATGTCACAAGACAGTTGGTACTGTAACCTTCACCTACCTCGTTAACTCTAGACCTTCCAGCTAACTCCCTACCGTTAACACTTATTTTTGAAAAGCGTTATCGCAAACAAAAAATGCGAATGATAGATGTGGAAGGTGTACAGGAGAACATTGGATAAAACGAGGGAAACGTTCCATTCGAAGGCATGCCGTCAATAGTCCTCCAGTCAGGCAAAATGATCTCCCATGTATGTCAGAATCTTTGGCATGAAAACACGTATAAAGAACAGCAAAAATGCCAGACAATCAATGCTCCGCAGAGCGCAGTAAGCTCCAGCACAGTCAAGACTCGCACATGTGGCACAAGGTGTCCGTCATACAGGATCAGATGTGTAAGCCGGTGGCAAGAGAACACCAAACATATAAATGTGTTCGTAGGCAGACAACCGACCTGGTGAGCAAACGCAAATCGCTGACTGTGACCTTAGGTAGTGCCCGTTCAACACCATCCTTGGCGGACTGGGGAAAGCAGATTCCTCGGTGTGAAATGACCATTGCTTCGTGAACCAAAACAGAAGTATCACAGTCAATACACCTGGGGTTGAAACGAAAGCAAGGGAACACTCGTCAGCACCGTGCCACTTTTTCTCGTTCCACACAATCATCCCGCGTCACGGTCCCCGAACAGCGAACAGGTGGACTGAAAAGTGTACTATAGTAACGATCCCTCCAGAGAAAATAAAGTAAACAAAACAATCATCCGAATGTTGAAAACATATACCAGTTGCGAACAGCGAACAGGTGGACTGAAAAGAGTACTACAGTAACGATCCCTCCAGAGACAATAAAGTAAACAAAACAGTCATCCGAATGTTGAAAACATATACCAGTTTTCTCCCGAACTGTGGTTAATGCCTGTGATAACCCTGACCTGAATATACCTAATAGAACTCGGCTGTCGCTGCTACTTTGTCATAACTGATTATCCAACAGGCAAACGCATTTTTTAGCAGTGATTTCGGGAAAAATGTCCATCGAAATCGGTGTCGCTTTGTCTCGATAATTCTGAATGTGCGCAGCTTTGCATAGGCTGTGGACTGTCATCATTTAAATCGCATACTACGTACAGTCGAGTTTCGTTTAATTTTAATAGGAATAAAACCGTAGATGAAGTCAATCGATGTGAAGCAATCAATCAATTTTTTCCTGCAACCGAAGGCTGATTGTGATGTCAAGGTCTTCCGAGCGCGTAAGCTTGGGCGATGGTGATTAGTCATCAGTACCTCGCTGGGTCAGGATTGAGGCTCTCAGTCGCATTTTGAGGTCAACCCGAATATAGCTTGCAGTTTATGGGGCCGGTTTTCGGAATTGCTTGCAAGCTGCGGTCGATCGTTCAGTCAGTTGACCTAACTAACGAGGCACGTTCACACAAGCTCCGGCCCCTTCTGCCAATGTGGTTTCCACCACCACTGCGAGTAAATTTGCATTCGACGTATAAGACAGAGGCAGTGTTTGTTTCTTGAGTTCTACTCCCCAGATTGACTTGTCTTACAAAAATTAAGAATAGTTGGGCGGCTGGATAAGTGTGACCAATCGCAGCACGTCGTTTGTGCTTAATCACTGCTGCGAAATCCTCGCGTGCAAACTGGAGTCTAATGAAGAAGTCTTTTTTCGGTAGTGTGAGGGGATTTGAGAATTTTAATGGAGATTTCGTCCTGTAAGTGAAGTTAATTTGTGCTAAAAAGCTAAGAAGCACTGTACGGCATTGTCATCCTCATGGGGAATCACCACCAGTGCCCATCTAACGAAGTTCCAAAGAGTCTCGAACCCGCCACCTCCTAGTTAGTAGTTTGAACAGAGCCGTTCGGCCACCAGCGGCTGACTAGCGGTCTGATTAACTCACACTTAGAATGCAGCGCTACTCATTCTTCAATCACCGAAACCACGTCACGTGATCACATATGTTGACTGGCTCGTCGAGTGACAATTTCTCGGTTAGAAGTTTCACTCGTCGAGTAAATTTTATTCCTCCTCTGAGTTTGTGCACTCACCGCGACTTCCTCTAGGATGTGCGGGAAGGTTTCCTTGACACAGTGCATTATTAACATTTCACGAACAGGAGATAAACTATCCACCAGCCAACGTGGTAGTTTATTATTTTCGGATTCATGCATGCATAAGATTGATTTCAGTGGGATTCCATCTTTGTGTTTTCGGAGCCCCACGTAGGCGTGGAGTTTTGCGGTCTATGAGCTTCAGTTGATTGCACAGCGCACTGGACATGAAACCATGTAGACTATGAGGATGTGAAATTTCCATCCCATTTCATTCTTCTATTCATCTGTGTATATCCGGACCATTGTCCTTTCGGAACTTGGATTCATCCGATAGGATAGTCTGAATTTCAATAATATATATAAGATGACGCGAGAGCCTTTATTCGGTCCAATAATTAAAAGGTCATCCGTTGCTCTCACTGTTTTCATATCGTCTTAATGTTCTTTCGTGAGACAACCCTTTTGAGGTATTGGTGAAGAGAAAAATTCGCGTCCGATGTCGACGAGTTTAGTTTTCACCAAGCTGATGACAAGGGAATAATTTTCCCAACTGCGCGTAAAGATTTTCATATCGCAACCGTGCCTTGATGCTATCAACGCTTTGTAAGGGTACTTGGATTTCAGTCCCAAAGACGAAATTCTCAGTTGTGTTCGTGCAAAGGACTAGTTTTATAGGTTTTTGAGCGTATCTGGGTTTGATCTGGGGAACGCAGCCATTTTTGTAGACGCAGAGGATGTTTGCATGTTGCCCCTGTTTTTTTGCGTGATTTCGTGGGAAAAGTTCTCAAGCTTTGTTCGTTGGATGAGGGGTAAATTTTCTATATTGCTACAGCTTCGAATATTCCGGGCTTTGGTCTAAGAAGCTGACTTGCCGAACGACGGAATTTTTTCTTCGCCTCAGGTCACATATCCAAGGGTTAGATACCACTGAATCAAAGATAGTCTTCTTCAATGTCAGTTACTCGCTGTCGAAAAAATTTCTGCGTTTTAAGTCGTCGTTGACGACAACTGAACTCAGCGTCACGCGAGATACTAGACGCATAGAGCCATAGAACGCAAAGCTATTCAGTCCCATATAATTTGAAAATTGATTTTGGATTCGACGAGATATGATTAAGGAAGCATTATTTCTCGAAATGGCATTGGTTCGGCCATGGCTTTGGGTCTTTACATCGACAGAATCACTCTCAACATAACATCGATTCGTGGGCAGACACAAACCAGTTGGTGGACAGGCGAGAAAGGTCAACCGATCGTATCCGGTGGTCAGAAAGTCAGGATTTGCAACCCCTCGAAATGGGGTTGTGATTAAACTTTCAGATGACAGGGGTATGTTAGCTCTACGTAACATCAATCAACACCCGGACGACAGTGGTCTCAGCGGAAGCTTTATATTGTCTTTATTGTGGATCCAGTTGTTTGATTATTCACCAAACACAGATGACGCACGAATGTCCAACCAATGTGCAGTGTAATAAAAGTCGAATTTCAAGGTAAATTTGAGAAAAAGCTCGGTGCCTGTGTATTAGGAACGACTGGCAATGCGGTGTCCATCGGCCTCATGAATAATATCAGGGTGATTGTTTCCTTTTGTGTCCCCAGAAACGGAGGTCAGATATACATATGGGGCAAATTGCATAGCTCGTAATATGTGCGAGCTCCGGAAGTAGTGGGTGAGTTCATATCTATCGGACTCCTACTTTTTGAATTTATCCGATTTTACGGCCCGTGTAGGAAACAGTTTCACTTAAAAAGTAGTGAAAACTCAGTCCCATACTCCCGCAGGAGTCCTAAGTTTCAGCACGTCAAAAGTGAAGATTTGCAAACATTACATTCCGGGAGTTCTGGTGTTCAACACTATTACGTTCATTTTCACAGTCCTGTTTATCTGATACCTGTAGGTGTTTCTTAATTGACTTTCAGGACCTGGTCGACTTTTTCAGTCGTGACATCCACTATGTCATTTCCAATCGACCACAGTCGCGGATACCTTCTCTCAGTCCGAGTCCGACTTCGACTCACAACGCTTCAAGCAACGCACCACTTCCGAAGCAACCGGTTACCTCTGTTGGCCGCTTAACGAACCTTCCCTCGTCCGTGGCTCTCAAAACACCGTCCTTACCGACTGCAAAGACCGCCAGTGTTGCCGTGACTCGTGGCCGAGCAATGCTCATGGCTTATATCCGGACCATTGTCCTTTCGGAACTTGGATTCATCCGATAGGATAGTCTGAATTTCAATAATATATATAAGATGACGCGAGAGCCTTTATTCGGTCCAATAATTAAAAGGTCATCCGTTGCTCTCACTGTTTTCATATCGTCTTAATGTTCTTTCGTGAGACAACCCTTTTGAGGTATTGGTGAAGAGAAAAATTCGCGTCCGATGTCGACGAGTTTAGTTTTCACCAAGCTGATGACAAGGGAATAATTTTCCCAACTGCGCGTAAAGATTTTCATATCGCAACCGTGCCTTGATGCTATCAACGCTTTGTAAGGGTACTTGGATTTCAGTCCCAAAGACGAAATTCTCAGTTGTGTTCGTGCAAAGGACTAGTTTTATAGGTTTTTGAGCGTATCTGGGTTTGATCTGGGGAACGCAGCCATTTTTGTAGACGCAGAGGATGTTTGCATGTTGCCCCTGTTTTTTTGCGTGATTTCGTGGGAAAAGTTCTCAAGCTTTGTTCGTTGGATGAGGGGTAAATTTTCTATATTGCTACAGCTTCGAATATTCCGGGCTTTGGTCTAAGAAGCTGACTTGCCGAACGACGGAATTTTTTCTTCGCCTCAGGTCACATATCCAAGGGTTAGATACCACTGAATCAAAGATAGTCTTCTTCAATGTCAGTTACTCGCTGTCGAAAAAATTTCTGCGTTTTAAGTCGTCGTTGACGACAACTGAACTCAGCGTCACGCGAGATACTAGACGCATAGAGCCATAGAACGCAAAGCCATTCAGTCCCATATAATTTGAAATTGATTTTGGATTCGACGAGATATGATTAAGGAAGCATTATTTCTCGAAATGGCATTGGTTCGGCCATGGCTTTGGGTCTTTACATCGACAGAATCACTCTCAACATAACATCGATTCGTGGGCAGACACAAACCAGTTGGTGGACAGGCGAGAAAGGTCAACCGATCGTATCCGGTGGTCAGAAAGTCAGGATTTGCAACCCCTCGAAATGGGGTTGTGATTAAACTTTCAGATGACAGGGGTATGTTAGCTCTACGTAACATCAATCAACACCCGGACGACAGTGGTCTCAGCGGAAGCTGGATATCGTCTTTAATGTGGATCCAGTTGTTTGATTATTCACCAAACACAGATGACGCACGAATGTCCAACCAATGTGCAGTGTAATAAAAGTCGAATTTCAAGGTAAATTTGAGAAAAAGCTCGGTGCCTGTGTATTAGGAACGACTGGCAATGCGGTGTCCATCGGCCTCATGAATAATATCAGGGTGATTGTTTCCTTTTGTGTCCCCAGAAACGGAGGTCAGATATACATATGGGGCAAATTGCATAGCTCGTAATATGTGCGAGCTCCGGAAGTAGTGGGTGAGTTCATATCTATCGGACTCCTACTTTTTGAATTTATCCGATTTTACGGCCCGTGTAGGAAACAGTTTCACTTAAAAAGTAGTGAAAACTCAGTCCCATACTCCCGCAGGAGTCCTAAGTTTCAGCACGTCAAAAGTGAAGATTTGCAAACATTACATTCCGGGAGTTCTGGTGTTCAACACTATTACGTTCATTTTCACAGTCCTGTTTATCTGATACCTGTAGGTGTTTCTTAATTGACTTTCAGGACCTGGTCGACTTTTTCAGTCGTGACATCCACTATGTCATTTCCAATCGACCACAGTCGCGGATACCTTCTCTCAGTCCGAGTCCGACTTCGACTCACAACGCTTCAAGCAACGCACCACTTCCGAAGCAACCGGTTACCTCTGTTGGCCGCTTAACGAACCTTCCCTCGTCCGTGGCTCTCAAAACACCGTCCTTACCGACTGCAAAGACCGCCAGTGTTGCCGTGACTCGTGGCCGAGCAATGCTCATGGCTGCAAACCTTTGCGGGTTGAATGAAATTTTTTACGCCCAAATGTTGCATTTTGTTGTGTTGTTCTCGAACCAAAAAGTGAAAATGTTTCCTTGTAGTATGATAGATCGAATCCATACAGTTGTGCGTCAATAAGGGGTCACCCACTTGACTCAACAATGCAGCTATCTTAATCGGGAAATGTCGGCTCCATACGATCTAGCATGATTGCCTTAGTGTCGACTCAAATGACGGGTGTTAACGGCAAAATCGAGTCCTCCATTGCTATCATAGCTTCAGTGGTTCCTTCGTTCCAGTATCAATGTCGTCCTTAAACCTGGCCATAGATGACCGTTGTGTGATTCCGTGCCGGGCATCGTCCGAATATTTTCACCCGCCTTTGGTGTCCGCGAGCTAATCGATAAAAGCTCATTCAGCTGTGACACCCTTTTGGGGCATAGCTGCCATGCAACCCGAAAAAAGCACGAGTGTTAAAATATTGTACGGTTGCCTAAACCCAGACAGTAGCCGTCGAAAGTCCAACGTTCGGTCCGAACCGTGGTCAGTGGTACCGTCGAGCTATCTCGACCAAGCCACTCGTTACACAGAGCCGTCAGTCCTCTTCATCTAGTTCGAACTGGTGTTGATGTGGCTGACTCGAATTTAAGCTTTCTTCTGCATGGAACCACTCTACCTTGCTTGTTTTTGTGCTCTATGCATGAGGTATCATCCACAAAGTTCAGGTTACTAACCCACTTACACCGACCTGATGCTCTGTACACATCCTCGTGGAAAGTTCCCAATTTCTTTCCAAGGGCCTTTCATTTCTTCTAGGCCTAGGTGACATTCGTTTTTTCGTTGGAGTGACCCCATTAATCGTGCCCAAGGTGTACAGTTAAGAACAGGCTGCACAGTTGCGCAAGTCACTAAGTAAGATTCGCCCTTAATTGTAACAACCCCTGTTCTACCTTTGTACCACAGTTTTGCTTTCCTCCACATCATTCGTGTTGTTCGAATGCATGAGTCGACAGTTTTCCAAGGAGGACTCGGTATCCCCGCTCTCGTAACTGCATAAGCGTCTCGGGAGATAGTTTCTTTTCACTGAACACCACACGACCACGTTCAGCTCTGTTCAGGATTTTCACGTTGGTGGGGCCACACTTCAATTTTGTGTCACATTGGAATGATTTTAAGTATTCCATCTTCATTTAGTTTCGTAAAGTACACAATGTACTCGGTCTGTCTTTCTGTTTCTGCAAGCTGCAACCCACAAACACCAATTCTTCTGCTGTGGCCACCAAAACTCCAGACGGCGGATCATCGAATGTCAGAGCACAAGAACTGACGGAAACCAGCGCGGCGGCTTTGTGGTCGCCATCCAATGATCTCTTGGTTCGAGCTCGACGTCTAGGAATTCGCATACTAACTGTTGAGGGTGGGTGCCTTGTTCTCCCTTCTCTCTATTTTCCGTTAATTCACTTGGCCTGCGTCTTTCAATTTTTGTGTGCGTCCATGCACAGTGGCTGCTTGCTTTTCGTATCAAGTTTCTCACGTGTGCTGCGTAAACTGGAGGCGAGTAACCAAATTGAAAGTTGTTGGCTTGCATCCAACTGTTTCTTGGAATGATGATAATCGTTCAGCTGCAGCACCCTTTCGATACCTAGCTGCTAGGCCACCCGAAAGAAGTACAAGGGCTAAGATACTGTTAGATTGCTCAGGCCTAAGCAGGAACGGTCGAGAAGCAGAGGTTGGGCCCGAACCACGAACCTTCCGCTCAGTAACTTCGCATCATACCTACTCAGCTATCTCGAGCTCGGTTTCTAGGAGGGCTGGTTCTACTCCTAGTTGTGAGGTCTACAGTAGATCAAAAGCATGATATGTCATCTTGTCTGTCGACTAACTGATCTAAATTATCAATATCATTAAACTGGCAAAATACTGAACTTTGTCTTCAATATCGCTTGGAAAGCCAATGATTTTTATTTTTGCAGTTTTCCGCGACAAACCAGTTCTATTCACTGTTTCTACGCAGCCTTCCACTGCGAACTCCTAGTTTCCGAACCACACTGGACACAATCACTACAAACTGTCTTTTGTCGGAAACAATTTTTTTCAACTTTGCAGTTGATGAAGTACAGCAAACGCAGGGCGCGTTGTCTATTCTGCAGGCTAGTTCATGCGCTACATGGAATCCTCGATAGTCTTGAGCAGGCTACCTGCTGTGTAGAGTCAGAATCCACCGACTCAGTCTCCTAGAATGACTTCGCAGGGTGAATGTGTGACGTGTATCTGGTGAAGACAAAATTTTCTAACACAGTTCAACATAATTCGCTTCTGTGAGGGTGATGAACTAGAAAATAAGATGGCGTTCGCGTGTCCAGTGCTGGCTGTCATGGGGCCCGTGGATTTCGAGCCCGAGGGTGCTCATTTCGTTATGTCGTCAATTACAAAGCTGAAAAAGAAGGGAGAAATCGGACTTCTCCTACATATATGGAGGAGATAGTTGTCCATGTACTCTACTTTCTTGAGCTCGAGATATCTCAATAGTTAAGACGCGAACTTACTGACCGGAAGATCCGTGTTTCGAACCCGACCGCTGCCTCTCGACTTCCCCTGTCTAGGCTTGGGCACCCTGGCAGTATCCTAACCCTCGTGCTTCCTTCGGGTGGAACGGCAGTTGGACACCGAAAGGGTGCTACAGCTGAACGATTTTTTACTGAACATATCACGCGGTGGTCTTTCTCCGGGAAAATTCGACAAGGTTTGTCTTTCGTGTGTCTAGTCCGAAGTACAGTGTCGTCCTTTGTTGTTTGGCGCAGTGTGTATGACAAGGTGCCGTAGGAGACATCCTTGTCGGACTCTGTGCTGTCCTCTGTTGGAGTGCACAATGCCTTGACGGACAGTATGTGTTTACCGGGCATATGTTAAGCTACTTTGTTCTTCCAAGTACTTAATCAGTCAGTCCAGCTTTTTTCTGTTCTGGAATCTGGAAGGATTTCAGCTGTTCGTTGGATATCTCCAGAAAGTTTGTGGAAATTGGAGGGTTGTTTGGTCGTAGAAGATAAAGGCTTGGAGGGATAGGGACAAGGGGAGTTGTAGTGTGGAGTGTTCGCCATGATTATCCAAATAGTAATAAGGTCCCATACTTCTTGGTCATTTTGTAGCAGATGGGATTTTTCTTTAGGTACCCCAGTTCGAGTATTTGATTAGGAACTCTGATCTCCGGGAAAACACTCGTTGTGCTGTTATTTTAGGGGGCCCCATTCAGAGCCAATGATTGTGGAGGAAAACTTGAAAACGCAGGGACGCCTGACCCCCGAGTATCTCGCGCACAGCAGGTAGTTCTCCATTGGTCTAAACCATTGGTTTTTGAAAGTATTTCGAGTGCATTGAATAATGGCTCAACGGTTGCGGTGGACGGTTGGGTTATGCGAGTATGCAGATTTTATAGCCGACCTTTAGGACTCTGTCTGGCTACTCTCTCTTATCCTTTATGGCGTGATTTCAGCTTACGGAACGAAATTCCAGTCAGTGTAGCTCGCGAGATCATAGGAACACTAAAGACGGATCATTATTTCGAGATGGAAACTCCTGGCTGGGAGCTCACAACGTTCGCGTTATTGTTGCATACTTATGGCATTCAGACTCAGGTTGTTACAATGGCAACCCCCACAGTACCATTCGAGTCATTTCGCAGGCCACCATTTCCCCGCCATTTTCTTAGGTTCCTTCCTTGACGCTGAATGATTTCAACTGGGTCAATGAGTCTACGATTGTGAGTTGGTGAGGTGATATAAGTCTGCACAGAAGAACAGCGCAGTGAGATACACCGTGCATTGTGTTACTGGTAGGAAAAATCAGAAAAATCCGTCAATGAAGTACGTAATCGAAACATCCTATTTGTGCCCTTTGGAAAATGCTTCGCAACTGCGTGCCATGTAGGGCGCCATGGATGCTCATCCGTAGCTGATCTGAGTGTGATTCATTGTTTGAAATGGAGCCGGTGCTAGATTCTTCTGCCTAGACACCCTGTTGCGCATGGAAATAATGACAAATGCGCTGCAAAGGCTCACAGCCAGATGTGATTATGTTGCAGACAATCGGTCCACTGATCATTCTTGGTTTAAACGCTGTTATTTCCGGTCCACCCCGCTGTTCACCATGCGCCCGATAAACCATGTGACCTAGGTTGCTGGTAGTGTTGCATCGTGGGGAGAAGCAAAACAAACGTTCGCAATCAAATTCATCCTTCACGGCACTGTCGGAAACAGGCTCGCCGCATACTCCGACTTCATTGTGGCGATTGTTATCGATCCTGCAGGCGTCTACCAGATCATGCCTGTTTGCCTGACAGCTCTACTGCCATCTGTAGACTGCTTATCTTTCCTTGCTGCTTGTTGTTGGTGATAGCAGGAACTTTTCCTGTGTTTTAATATTTGTCTCCTACCTAGCTTGCCTACTCGCCTGTATAAGACGTATCCTTCCTTGTTCAGCCCCTCTTCCTCTTTTCACCGCTTCAGCTGTTTTCAAGTGGATCCGAAACCTACCGTCCGATGTACAAGCTTACATACAGGTAAGTCTGTCTTTATCTACTGAGATCCGCTGTCAACTGATGTCACTAGCTTTTATGGTCAAAAGTCCTTACAGAGAATGTTTCGTGGTCTTCTAATTAAGGCCTTACCAACATCTGCGACACCAGTAAATCAATCCTTTATAACTGTGTCTCGTTTTCATACGATCTTGCTTGAAAGAGACGCAATGACCCGCTGTCTAAGGCGGAATCAAGATCTGCACGTCCTGTAAATATATAGTAACAATGCAGATCGTCAGCGGTTCACCAGCAGTCCTGTGGCTTTTGATGGCCACCCCCACAGTGGGCCAAACGAGGCCAAACAATCCTCCGAAAAGAGATAGCGTGCTCATTATTTGTCGTGGTCGAGCAGGTGACACAGCTAACCGCTCAGAACTGGGAACTAACTCCACATTTTGGACGCTCGGTTACTCAAAGCAGACAACCTGGTCTGGTTACTACTTGGGTAGCGATTTGTATGTGACCGAGAAGTGATTTTTATCGATTCTGCAGGGTTGGCTATTGTTTATCCTTCGCTTGATGCTCTCTTCTGTAAAGTGAAGCACCATCATCCTGAGTTTCGTATACAGCTTTTAGTCGGTTTAATGCTGTTTACCTTCCGATATAAGAGATGACCGAGACCGTCGATATGGTCAGCTGAGGAAGCCAAGGTTTCAAACTTCCCTTGTCATCTAACAGCACCAGTTCCGGATTAAAGAGCAGTCGTCGTCATCAGTGACAACGGCACGAGGTCGCACAGCGTCCTCAAGGGAGAGGGACGGAAGGTACACCACACCGCTTGAAGACCGGGTGTTTATTCTGGGATATTGTGATCGCTTTCCACGGTGTACGCCGGCTCCAATAGTATGTCAAGCTCGCGACACAAGTCAGATCCCAGGAGTAAGTATGTCAAACAAATCAACTTCAGGTAGCAGGTTGTGGCCCCAAAATGGAACCACGCCGCACGCCCAGATCCTCATGCTCATTATCACAGGGAGGGACCGGCATGCTACAGCAGCCCCGTGAGCAGTCACAAGTTAAATCAAATCAGCGGCTGGATGAACAGCATCCTCAAAGGCGGTGTGTTCGGAGGTGAGCCACCCCAAGTAACCGAACATCATGTTTATTAGATGATGTGTCGCGAACCGGTTGCGGAACGGACGAAGGTATACCCTGATTGGCCAGAGTGTCCGCCAATCAAGATCGAGCATCTTCAGCTAAGCGCGTGACCTTTTGGAACATTCCGTGATGATGCAGTTGTGATAATTTTCCCGTCTCCATAAAGGGATGTCTCAAACCACCAAAGTGGGTAGAACAGCAAGCCGAGGACCGACGTAAGAGTTGCAATGCCGTTCGCAAGATAGCAAACTTTCACACTTCATTTTCACTTATTCAAGCGAAGCTGTGTAGTGGAAAGAACAAGATTCGATAAGGATCCAGCCCAAGCCCTAGGTACCCTTCACCATAACATCCTAGATAGAAACCGACAGCATGGACGTCAACGGCAGTGTCACCAGCTGAGCAAAATATTCACGTGGACCCCACCATAGAGTGCGGACAGCACAAACAGCGTCCATAGGTCTTTCTAAACAAAGGTATGCTTTTCATTCCGATAATTCTGACAGAAGGATTTGCCGCTTACCAGGAATTTTAATCACCTTTTGTTGAGCGATGTGTTTCTATGGTTATTTCTTAATGAGCTTGATAGTGTTTTTTGCCATGTCCACTTCATCTCTCCCGACCTCATTCCTTGCTTCCTAGTCAGCGGAGGGCGCAGACAGTGACAAATCGATGGCAGATATCCCAGACGATCCTGAACGGGACCGTGCTTGTCAGGGTGGGTCATGAGTATGTGTGCGCTAACGAATCGTCGATCTTGTTAGTCTTGTTTGTCTACCTCTGTTGCTTGTCATCATCAACAAGATTTCTCACTCTTAGGCGGATATGTCCTGTCTTTTTCGCGGCTTGCGAAGGATTGTGTTCATCGCGAAGGAGCAGCCAAGTTTCACGTGTGTGTATGTCTGTCTCGTCATCATCATCATCATCAGAGTGAATAACCAAAGGTGACCATACTGTGAAATCACACCACATTAGATTATTAAATTACGTTGTATATAATATATATATTACATATTGTATTGTATTATATATTAGAGTTATACTATATTGCGTCACCTTGTATTATACCATAACATATTGCGTTTTCATTATATTATTTATTATTATTGTGTTATAATACATTATATCACGTTAGCTTGTTATATATATATATATACATAATGGAATTCACTTGAACTGCAAACACAACTGGATGTCTGTGATGACTTACCACTATGGTAGGTCGTGGATGATCACACAACGTTCATAGCCTGTTTCAGAACTGCTTTCATTTCAGTTTGTAATTCTTCACATATTTTCGACAAGGTAACGAAAGTAACTCTCCTCATAAGGAACGGTACTTTGACGTAAGGCCACTCAACAACAGCAAGAGGTAGGAAGTATCCTGCAAATCTGATGAACGATGAATGTGAACTCCTTTTAGGGAATGATCTCTCTCTTGGGAAGGTGACTCCAAGTAGCTAACATTATCTCTCCCTCATTTTTCCAGTCCGTCACCTTACCACTCCTTGCATCAAAATCCTGGATATTACTGGTCAGACAAGACCCTTGTACATGGATCGAACCGACTATTTGCCAGGCTTATGGAACCTGGTATCGCGCCCTCCCGCCAAGACCAAGGAGAACCTCTGTGAGCTATCCACCAATGCGGGTAGTGGCAGTGTTCCGCAAGTCACAGCAGATGGATTTTGGAACCACAGGAAGACTCACACAGTGCCTGCATGAATTGATTTTATTTTGAGATAGCGTAGAGCATTTAGGTCAGTTGTTTAAGAAATGTCTTTCTTATGGAATCAGATAATGAAGAAACAGTATGAAAAATAAGGAAACAATAGATGTTTGATAAAACAAAATGTCTTACATAAGCATCATCCAGTTGTCAGAACTTTTGTCAACCCTCCCTGAATAGGTACCTCACCTCAGAAAAAGCCACTCTGTCTAAGTCTTAGGAGTGAGTCCTATTCAGAAGAACCACAGTACTGGCAAGTCCGTTGGATTTCTTAGCTTCTTGCTTGTTCTCCGGGTTTGAAAAATTTCCGGTACCATTCCAGAAGACCTTATCGGTTCATTGCAGGGTGGATGTTTCCTCCTCTCCTATTTTCGTCTATACTGTTTTTAGAGTATCTGTTGTGCTAGGTGTAAGGCAACTTTCCCATAGTTTTTTCGATGTTTGCTTTGTTCTGGTCTACCATCCTTACGTGAGATTCGTTAATTTTAGGCCCTCAGTTCTTCTGATGTCCTTTCCTTGACGTGATCGGTAGTGTTGTGTTGCGCCCTGATTTCCCTTCGTTTGATCATGAAGGTGTCCGATAGATACCCTTTCAATACCTAACCGCACACTGACGTCTCCTCGATTGGTGATGAGACGTTTTCTGGCAACAGTCCAAGCTCGGCGGACAGATCAGCAAACGAAGCTCGTGATGTTTGAGTCTGGCGGAAGCACGGTCGTCCCAGACTTTCTGTTTTCTTGACCATTTGCTTGTTGAAGCCCACTTTGCACCTGTTGTATTGTCCTTTTACCCCATAAGCACTCGAACCAAGCTGGCCGTGGAAGACGAACCATCGGGTTATTGTGAATGTTGCTCGATGACGTTCCCAAATCTTTTCGAGGTCAGTTCTACTCTCCCTTCTTTACTGTTGCTCTGTTTTTACTCACACATCCCTACGCTCTTTCATGGAAGTCAGACTAAGAGTCTTCTGTGGTCAGTGTGACTTAAGTGAATAATATCAACACGTCCCGTTTGAATCTTACACATATTTCGTTTGCTGGTTAGCTTTGCACCAAGCTTTTTTGCCTAACGGGTAACAATAAATAACAATAGTTGTTCAGCTGTAACACCCTTTTCCGGTGCCTAGCTGCCACCCGAAAGAAGCACAAGTGCTGAGTTACTGCCAGGTCATCCAAACCTAGACAGACGCAAAGGTTTGTTTCGAACCGCTGAGCTTTCTCGAGCTTAGTGAGTGTTCGAACCAGTTTGAATTTATCTGCCGCTGATAGTAGGGTATCAGCATTATCATCACTAGCAGTCACAGCAATGCATAGTACCATCGTTGGAAGAATAAACAAACTGATAGGAGAAGGAGACCTGGTGCCAAAAACATTCTAATATTCGTGTTTGCCCAAGCTCCAATCGGGACGCCAAACTACAGCTTAAACGCCAATTGACACGCCACCTTAACTTAGGCAGCATATTTCCCCAATTTGAACTCATGCAAGTGGTAGTTGAGATGAAACGCATTTAGTAACAAACAATAAAGTAGATCAGTGCATGTGATTCTATTTGACCCAGTCTTTGTTTTAGTCAGAACAAGCTGACTCGGAGAGTCAGTCAACATCACCGGATCACGTGACGGGAACTGAGTGCAACTTACTCACATTGTTAGTTAGTCACTCGTGACCGGACGGGATGATGTGTAGCAGATTCCGTTGAAGCGAGTCATCTTAAACGAGGGATTCAGCTGTATTCATTTGAGTCTCCTGTCAAAGCCAGATTCGTGTACAGATGAGAATATTTGTCGATAGCTGCAGTTAGTTTCATCCGCTTCTTTACTGGTGGGTTTAACACGTACTTTTCATGAATTTTGTCACAGTTGCTCACTCCATCTGTTCCGCGTTTCTGTTAAGAACAACCGTACCTGAACCGGTCAGGTGTCATTGTTCCAGTCATCAGTGGGCGTTTGCACACGTTTGTTTATCTATGGATGTGTATGCGTAGACTCGTCAAGCCTTTGTGCTTGTGGAGAACGGGTGGAGGGGGTGGAGATGGGAGTAAACATTCTTGATGCATGATTGGGTTGCGTTTGTCTTCTTCGGATGTGGTGAGGGGGATGTTCTCGTCTTCGCCTATGTTCGTTGGTTTAGAGGATAGATCCTATCTGGGATGTCCTTTATTACTGTTTGGTCGTGTTAGAAAGGCGCCTATCCGCTTGTCTCCGTTATATCCATGCAGTGGCGGAAGAAAGGGTCTGAGAAATTGCTTCCCGCCGGGAACTAGTCGGATACACGTCAAAGTTCGCAATAAAAATACACGCCCGTGTCTTACCAACTGTTCTCCGCCCAATGGATCAGCTAATGCATGTCCCCGAGTTGGGCATACTGGTCGGCAGTGCTCAAACCAATTACGTTTGTGCACAAACGGCCTTCATGGAACCGATGTAGCTCCGAGGGAATAGGGTCGGTGAGCGGACGTGTAGAGGGACCTGCTGCAATCCATCAGTCGGCCTAAGCATGATGAAATAACAATGGGGCATTGGCCCCAGTGGCTTGTTTGTCATCGAGTACCTGCGTCATCCGTCAATTCCTTTAGGTTTCAACGTAACACAGCATCTCCTCCAACTTAGCACCATGCAAATGTTCCTGGGGACCGCCTACCATCGCACCCTTATGGATAACCTGAGATGCAGTCCTCGAACTTGTCCCTTACAATTCAAGGGGAACCATTGGAAGTTGTGGAGAATTTACATACCTCGGTAGTTATACTATCCCTGTCGGGAGTGTCTGATGAATTCTCTCCATTTTTATTTAATTTCTTGATCGATGAGATGATGAGACGAACGCTGGATGATCTTCAAAAACTCGGTGTTCAAAGGGCCTGTGAAAAAACCTTGTCGATCTGGAATATGCAGACGACATCGTTCTCGTTTTTGAAGAGGAGGAGAAGGACGGTCATCTCGTCCTTTGGTATGCACTTTGCACCCACAAAGGGTAAGGTCATTCTCGTGGACATGCAGTCACTGAGCACGCCACTTACAGTCCAGGGGGAGGCACTCGAATTTGTGGAGCGTTTTACGTACGTTGGAAGTTGTATTGGATCTGATTGTAGTGTGACAGATGAGGTCAATGTACGAATCTGCAACACCTGGGTCGCGTTTACTAATTTGAGAGACCTATGGTGTCAAAGCGGTATATCTCTGAATCTCAGGGAACGTGTGTATCAGGCTATAGTGCGAGCTGTTTTGTTGTATGGCTGTGAGACTTGGCCTATTCGAGCAGCGGAACTGAGGCTTCTTCAGGTGTTCGATAATCGTTGTCTCAGGACCATAGCTCTTGTGGGTTGGTGTTGGCGAATCCGTAAACAAGCAATTGGAAAACGAGTTTTCGGTTGTGCCACGGGGATTTCCATTGAAGGACGTGTCCAGCACCAGAAGCTGTGTTGGTTAAGCCATTCGTCAGAAAGACATACCAATAGGTCTCAAGGGTCATGTGTACCAGATGTATCGTTGTATGGCTGTGGGACACAGTCTCCGCGGATAGATGGTGTAAAGCGTCCTCACCTACACCCCCCTACGTCTCAGGAGTGCTGTTAGTGCCGACTAGAGCTAACGGATTCATAACGAGGTAATTAGACAACAGGTATTTGGTTGTACAGCAGGTATTTCAGTCGCGGAAAACATTTATTGCCATCAACTGCGGTGGCTCGGGCATGTGCATGCCGAAACATAGTGCACCGAGAGGAGTTTTGTTCTCTATACCTCCTTCAGAATGATGCAAACTTCGAGGTGCGACTTGACTGAAGGTTGTAAAAGAGCTTACGAAGAGCCCAGGTATTGAGGTTTCGGTGATCCCCCTGTGCTTGACTGGAGAAATAGCAAGAAATGGCAGCTGATCGATGTCAGTCGCGTTTGTGCTTTCAGTTTCTTCCTAGATTGTCTGATCGAGCGCTTGGCGATGCAGGCACCTCAAGCCTAGACAGGGGAAGTAGAGAGGCAGAGGTGGGGTTCGAACCACGGACCTTCCAGTCAGTAAATTCGCACTCTAACCGCTGAGCCATCTCGCCCGAGGAGTATGAGTGCCAAATGAATGTGGCAAACCATGTCGTCGACAGCCAGAATGGGATAGCCATCATTCTCGGAATGATACAGTCTGGTTCATCAATTATCCTCATAGGGTATGCAACTGCGGATCTGGCACTGTGTTCATGTACCCCTTGTATTGTTTAAGTCCAGTTGGAAGTATAACTAGATCCAGCCTTACGTGGCTTTCCCTGACCAGTCGGCTGAGTGCAGTGAGGTATATCCTGTAGCCCATTTGTTTTTTTGCAACGAGGGTAGTTTGCCTGTCAGGCCTGTCTTCTTCATCCTCATTCAATAGAGTCCTCTATCTCTGGGTTACATGACTCAAAAGGTGTGTCCTTCCTCTTTCTAAAGTCCTTTGAAATTCTTGATTGCTGAGCCTGGAAGTAGGGGCCTTCTACCTCGAGATCTTACCCAGATACAGTTGGAGAGTGATTTAACACCATGGCGCAGGGAATAAAGCATGGGATTTCCACTCGTAATGCTACTGTGCACAGCAAGTATTTTTTGAACAGCACGGGGCTCTTGATTTTTAAAAGCATTTCAGTCGTAATGAACAACGTTCTGACGGTTATGATCAACTTTTAGGTGGTCGGAGTATGTAGGTTCTATGTCCGACCTTTTCTACCTCGTCGTTCCTCGGAGGAACACGGCGTTGCTTCTTCCATAAATATGGAGATGCTGGTCGCCTGGAAGACGCACCTTATTGTCGTCACTTTTCTCTCGTGGCAAACAGTAGGACTCCTCCGAGGCCGCCTCCTTCTATGGTAATTCGTAGTACGGGGAGCAGCTGTTATTTGTCCGACTGCTTCTTGTTCATCTTTCTGGGGTGGGACTGAGTTTTTACGGGGAGCAGCTGCTCTTTGTCCGACTGCTTCCTGTTCATCTTTCTGGGGTGGGACTGAGTTTCGGCCGGTACATCCCGACAACCATGACATGGTAAAGGCTTTGAGACGAAATATATGACTGGCTGGTATCCGATGCGGATTTGCTTGTAGTCGGATCACTGGACGCCCGCACACGTTTATGACAACGCAAGCAGTTTGTGCGGAACCAGATGTGCTAATACAGGTGGGCCCGAAGACTCGCTGTAAGTCCGAATGCATAAGATTGGCAGGCGGACTCACATAAGCCTGTAGGTAGTCATCGGCCGGCTCAACTGTGATGAAATCACAGTGAGTGCTGGTACCGCATTAAACAATGAGGTTTTGGTGTCATCTGGCAATTCATTTACGTTTCAGTACGGTACCGCACCTCTCCTGCACAATATCATACAGCCGCATCCACGGGGCTGCCCAGAACCAAAAATTTCGTTTTTCATGGACAAACGTGCAACAGGAGCACAGTTTCATCCATTAGGAATAGGAGCGAACTTAACTCCGTCGCCGACTGATACAGTATGGGAGCGCTAGTGTCCCGCAAGTTTGCTCACGCAGATGTGTTCACAGGTCGCGCCTGTGTATGTCCGTATTGGAAAGAGTTCGTGGGCTTCGTATTGAAAAACTCTCCGATCAGCAACCGGTCACCTCTGCCAATAATGAACAGCTTAAAATGGATACAGTGGTCAAAGAGATTGATAGCTACTCGTGTTATTTATAGTAGTTAAGTTCCCCACCTCAGTCGCCAGCTGTCAATACCAGTGACGATCGGAAAGTGCTTCGGGACCAACTGTGTTAGCGTAACAGTTTGTCATGTTTACTTAAGTTAAACGCTTTCAGTTCATTAATTCTGATATGGCTGTAGCGCAAACAGTTCGAAAAGCCTAGCAGGTCCGCTATGTGCTTGTCGTAACTTGGAAAACGCAGTGACAGTTAGTTTGAATAGGGACATGACTTTTACAAACTCGTTGAACCTTTGAATGTTATCTGCATGCCTCTGTGACAGGACGGAATAAAACCGTTTAGTATCTTCCCTCCGCAGAAGAAATACGCACCATAGGTTTTTGAGGCTATCCATGTATGCCTACTATCCACTAACGCTTTTATTTTTCTCGAGGCTTTCCACTTTCGCTTAACTTCTGAATTTCAAAGTCATTCTCTCCTCACGAATCCAGGTTATACAATAATAATAATAATAATAATAATAATAATAATAATAATAATAATAATAATGGTTCAGCTGTAACACCCTTTCGATGCCTACCTGCGCCTGAAGGAAGCACCAGTGCTAGGATACTGTCAGGTTGCCCAAGCCTAGACAGGAGAAGTCGTAGTTGATTTCGTGCCACAGACCTTCCGGTCACGCCATGATCGTTGAGCTATTTCGAGCTACTCGGCGTCGGGTCATAGTGAATAAATAGCCTATTTTCGGTCTAAACGCGCGTTAGAAAGTGATTCAAACGCACATCGATTTAAACTGTTGATCACATTGTTTTCCAGTCGAATTGCCATGCGAACTCGGCCGTCAGATTTATTTTGTTTGGTGTTCAAAGTATCGGGCGAGATGGCTCTGTGGTTGGAGCGCGAATTTACTGACTAGATGATCCGTGGTTCGAACTTGACCTCTGGCAGTATCCAAACCCTCGTGCTTCCTTCGGGTTGCACGGCAGCTAGGCAGCGAAAGGGTGTTACAGCTGAATGATTATCTATTATTTAATCTACTTTTCCTTCCGGACTGTCGAATGAGTTTTCATACTTGCGAAGATCTCATCCCACAGCAGCACCATCTTTTGTCAACATTAGTCCGTTGGGGGCATCCAAGTTAGGCGTTACAATTGGGATTTCGCTCTGCAGTTTATGCGGAAAAACCAGGAAGCACTGTACAACTGTTTCTAACTCGGCGCACTGCTTGCCAGTCCCATAAGGATGAGGCAGCTGTACAGTGCTTCTCAGCATAGATTGGCTTCACTGACAGGACGAACCCTCTACTGCAAATTCCCCAGTCTCTTCACACTACCATTACACTTACATCAACAAAAACCACGTCATTCTATCCAAACTTTCAGGTGATATTATTCGTTATTTGGTAAGTTCCCTTTCGGACATGGCCGTAGTTTATCCGGGACACTTGGCTAACCATTCTGCACTTCCTATATGCTGCATACTGTTACGACTGATGTATACGCGTGCAGTAAAAGATCGTCTTTGCTTTAAGGTACATGTTAGTTGATTCGGCTTGGCACAACTCATCAGCAAACTTTCCTTCTCCATGCTTCTCTTCTATATTTTTTGGTACGATCGCACAGAAAGCTATGGATGAGTTTGTTGCTCTTCATATTTGGCCGATAATTTTGAACTCAATTTGTCCTAAATCAACCTGGCCAAAGCGCAAGTAGCACTACTCTGCTTGCCGTACCTCGGTTTTGCCAAATGATAATAATGTCTCTCCTACAAAGACTGGACGAGTGTCAATCACGGAACACGTGAAACTTCGAAGTTGATCCATGAGATGCTGAACACATGAACTATACGCATTTTTCGGATCATGATTGGTTGTACTAGCACCTCACATGTCTCAGACACGTTTAGCTGGATTCAAAACCAAGTATGCGCCTTATCTGGTAATGCATTCGGTCATTGTTTTAAATTCGACTGTCTTACGGTTTAGATTGCTCGAGAAAAACTGGATGGTTCTAATCGATTTTTTGCCGAACAATTTCGACATCTAACGGTACTGAGAACTATTTTGGTGAGATCTTCTTCTGACACTCCCTTCCGATTCATCTCCGCACTTAGCATCTCAAATGCCCTGAGCATCAACAGTTTGCCCAGAACTCAGAGAACTATCACCTGCTAGACGATGTCTTGAATCGCTTGCCATCGCTTCAATCCTTCCTTACTTCGGAGACCATCAAACAGAAGTCGATTGGTGCGGGTGATCGGCGTCCGACAGCTCACAGAAAACGCCACCAAAGCGCCTCTAAGTCTTCTGCTTGTGACGCCCAGGTATCCCAGAAAACTCAGAACAATCAGGAAGAGCCCGCTGTTCAAGGCGTGTAAGTTTTCACCCAAATGAATCCGCATCGTCTCGTAAGCCTTGCTGATCTTTATTGTGATGAAAGGCGAATGTGTTTTGTTATCGTATAGCAACAAGCATTAGCCACATGCTTCCTTACCCAAACTTTTAATCCCGGTATTCTCATTCGACTGTACTACGCGGGATGTTTACACTTATATGCTGTTGAAATGATCGGCCGAATGACCAGTATGTCGGACAAAAAAGTAATCTATGAAAGAGGAAGGGAAATCTAGTATGAAATTCAAGTTTTACTCTCTACGAGACTAGCATCTTCGAAGAAAATGGCTCGAGTTGTTGAGAATGCAGCCAGTTGACACGAAGCAAGTGCCCTTGATGACCCGAGTTGGATGTACCCGTTTCTGTATGAATCCAGTGCGACAACTTAAAAATACGGGTTGTTTCTGATGTCTCCCTTCACCACTCTATTCATAAGATAGCCCAATCACTCACTTCATCTGATCTGTATAATTGGCCTTACAAAATAAGACGTTGTGTTTCACTGCTAATCGATTGTAATTCCCGCAATCTGCTGCTCGTCTCTCCGCTTCGGACTGTTCAGGAGCCGTTTGTCCCTTCTCTGTTTGCGGTACAGTTCATGACTCGCTTTTTTTCGAATTCCAAGTTCGTCCCGTTGGTTTCTGATTATTCTAAGTTCCGACATCTCAACTGTCGCTCGGAGTTCAGCCTTAGGCTTGTCAAGGTCAGCTTTCCCTCCAATCAATTACACCGAACACCCTCTTTTCGGAATTCCCTCCCCCCGGATGATTCGTGTCTCTTTGTTTTTGCACTGTCATGTTGTGTTCCTTTTTGTCGTGGAGTTCTTCACTGTTGTCTGCTTTCTTTTGGATCCAGTATAATTGTCCCACTACACGAACACCAACCCAAACAGTATCGCTGGACCGTAGATGGTCTGTGTTAGTAATAACGTAACCGATCTGTTTTCTAACATGTTAGGTTTTTTCATTCAAGCCATCTTGTAATTACAGTTGTTTCTCTCTGAAGAAGCCGAGCGAAAGTAGCTTCTCGTGAGAGAGGACCGATGAGACGCAATTCGATGCCACTCTGTATGAATCCCCCCCCCAAAAAAAATTTTGGGCTCATGGCAGTTTTGCATTGCATCTGAAATACAAAAAACTGCAGGTTACGATGGAAACAAGACATAACGCCTGAATCTTTAAGGCATAAACTAAGTTAATTAAGCGTAAGTGTAACAGACCGAAGACCATGGCGGTTCGCGTGATCGATTTTCACCGGCACATCACAGAATCGCATGAAACCAAAGGTTCGCAAATTTTCGATCGGCACAGCCCTGCTAACCACAACATAACGAGTTACTTGTGTTGAGATCGGACGGAATAGGTCATGAAGTTTAACCAGTGATTGGGCCTATCACCCCTTCATCCCTCTGCTCAACATATTTGGACAAATTAGTACATTATATCATTTAAAAAACCTATCATTGCACAAAGCACTTCTGTCGGACCCGAAATAAGCGTCCTCCCTCAGCACGCGGACACCTGATTGCACGTTGTCCAAGCTGCGCGGTGTCTCCTCAGAGAGTCTGATCGAAAGTATTCTAGATATGTTCCCTTTGGCCTCTTCAGATGAAAGCGTCTGTAGTGCTTATTAGTGGGTATTCTGTAGGGGTTTTCTTACCGGTTTAGCTCTTCAACTCTGGCCAACTAGAAGCACGGGTCTTGGTGTCCTGGATAGCGTAAACTCCATTGAGTGTCTAGTGCGCAGTCCTGAAGATCCTCTTTTCATTTTTATCACTTTATCATTTCACTGCTGCACTTCATACCAGATTGCCAGCGCTATGAGTTGCTTCCCTCCATTTTATCCCTGTCATCCGTGTACCAAATTGTTGAATGGGAACAGTTGTTTTTTCGAATAGGAAAATGAGTGTGTATATCAATATTAGGTCACTGCGTACGCTTCAGACCACAAACTGTCCGGGAGACAGGCCACCGAAAACAAAGCTTATATCAATTAGTAAACGGCTCCTACGTGCACTCTGGACGTCTGATTTTTGTTACTCAATATAAAAATCGATTGAGCTCGGCGCTTTTTGAAACTCCTGGGACCAACTTGCAGGAAGTCCTGTGATCATTTGTTGTACTCCTATTATTTCATTTCCCAGCCAATTAATTGGTACTTAAGGATAGAGACGATCATGCCGTTTGTACACACACACCTACTCCATGTACGAAGCACAGCTTTAAAATACGAACGAATTTATCTCTCTTCACGTTGATTGATTACGCCCCTTGGACATCTTACTTGATGGCCGGCCTCTGCACCCATCGATAACTTCCTAATTGAGTTTAATATCACTGTTAACAGTTACACTTGCTCCGGTTGTGCACTGCTAGCTGGGGAATCCGTTTCGTCAATAGATAGACACATCTTCAAATCGGACCGTTCAACTCACTCGATCAGGATTCATTGAGATTACTGTCAATTTTTCAGATCAGTCACGAATTTCACGCCTTTCCTTACTATTAACAGATTGACCAACTGAATTTCTGGTTCAACTTACTCGTTTTTACTGACCTGATCTCTCTGAACTTGGATTCCAATTCTAGGGAAACCAAGGTCCCTCCTGGGGATCAGTTTTAATTTCTAGCCCAAACAAATCGCCACAGTCCGAGTTTTTCCGTTAATGACTACCACTTCTTTCATATTTCGCTCCTGTTTTAGCCCGGTTACCACAGTCTCTCTGGATGTTGTGGCGTTGGATGAATCCCCTGTGAAACCCATGGTTCCACCTTGCTTGAAATTATTCGATCCAGCAGAGCAAGGTCATGCAGAACCAGTAGATCAACTCAAGTTGTTCAGTGATGATGAGGCTGATCACGATGGCGAAGCCTTGGTGAAAGCAGTAACCAAGGAAGCAGTCGGCTCGAAGTCTCCCACTCCGCTGCCTCTTGAGGTACCTGCAGTCACGATATTAGAGCAGAACTTGGCAGTAGAAGAACCTCCACCTGGACTATTGAGGATTATTTCGTATTCAGTTGACCTTGATGAGGGCCAGAAACCGTCTCCTGCAGCCTCTGTAGATCCCATCCCCCAACAGCCAAATTTTCCAACCACCTCTACTGTTAACGCTTGGCATTCAGTTTGTGCTGAAATCTATGTAAGTGAATCATTCCGCCAACCAGTTCCTCGTTCGGAATCAAACTGTGCGGTGAATGTGTCTCCTGTCTTGGAACGGTTTCACACCCCTTGTTCAGTCTGCTGCCGCTCACATATCCCATCCCGTTTATCCGATGCGATGCACCTGAAAATGAACAGCCTCCTCGGACCTAGTTTTCAGTTGGATGGGTTTGGTTGTCAACGAACCTCGTTCTCTCCAGACAACATGTTGTCACCGGCTGCTCTTCCATCGAGTCAAGATGAACGAAGCACACCTGAAGAGACACCCGCTGTCTCCGCACTTCTGGAGGCTCCAGATGACCATATTGCGGGTTTGTCGCCTGTTCAGTCTGTTCATTCAGCTTCCTGTTCTCCTGTTTTCGACAGCAAAGACATTGAGACAAATCGCCCGCAGGATTGTACACCGCCAACCTCACCCATGCGCCGTTTATCGACCGGCAGCACCAAAGAACCGGATCAACCACATGCCGTGGTTTCGAACTCCACAAGGTCTAACCAGCCTTCTTTATCCGAAGCAACCCCATCTTCCCCACCTTCCCTTTCCAGACCGATCATCTCTACCCCTCTTGTCTCCCCTCACACGGACAGTTCTACTTTGTCCACCTCCCGTTGCGTCATGCCTCTCAACTCACCAAGTTCCAAGTCGGACGCAGGAAAACGCCGTAAATCCCTTAATTGGCTCCTAAACACTGCTTCATTCGAAGCCCAACTTCCATGTGATGCCCACAGTTCATCTGGGAGTGAACTTCAACGAATCCGAAAGAGGGGAACAAACAAGCGTCGGTGCCTTACATCCAATTTGGGGTATGACACAGAAAGCGCTGTGCTACGTCAGCTTCCAGTCCTTAAACGCACAAAACTTGGCACAGGAAACCCGGTAATTCCCAGGAGCAGAAGAAAAAACAAGTTTTCCGTGGACACTGCACCTGGCACAGGTGTTGGCAAGTTGCCTCACAGTGACAAAAAACGTAAACGAAAGAGAAAACCAAGTGGAACACCACCCCCTTATGCGACTCCTTCACGCGGTGTTCTCCCTCGCATTGCCGCCCGTATTGCTCGTGAGTCAATCAGTTTAAGTGTGCGGGCTCTTTACTCCCCATCGACTCTTGACCGATTCTCTGATGAACACCACCAGCCTGTCCCACCCGCCAGTCTTTCTTTGCACTCTGTCGCCATCAGTTCACCTTCCGAACACAATTCATGTCCCCAACGGAAGAAGTCCAGGCGGATTTTGTTTTCCCCCAATTCCCCTTGCGCGGATCCATCTGACGACGAGTTTTTTGATAGCCCTGTGCCAAAATCAAGGGGATCAGCCAAAAGTATTCTTTCTTCACCTAAAATGCGTTTATTTAGCGGTTCTTCAGATGGAAATCAGTAATTCCTTTCAAACTTCTTATCCTCTTTTTTGTCCTACCCTCTAGACCTCGTGTATTCTGATTGTTCCCGCCCTTTGTAACTTGTGTCCCGTTTCTGTAATTCCCCCGGAATCGTATCTAGTTTGCGTATGCTGTGATGTCTTGCAGTTTTTTAAACTAAGGAGGTATATGCTGTCGACTCCTCTTCTTTTTTTACTGATACTGGAGAGGATGCTTTCAAGTCGATCGTGTTCTGCTGCGCAGAGGATATTACCGCTTCTGTTGGTGCCCCTGCATCCAACTTGGCGGATCAAGCATAAGTTAACTATCCAAGATCCATAGACTCGTGGCCGAAATGGTAGTAGTTGGTTTCTCCACCATCTTTAGGACCACGAACTTGATGCAGTCCAACCCAGGGCTTAACGCATTTAGCAGCTCCAGGACTGTACAGGTTTTAACTACTGGTCAACATCATCCGCGCGCCGATGATATTGCCATCATTGGTGACAAAAAGCTTACAAGTAAACTGCCAAGCTCGGCTAACAGATTAACAACCACCTGAGCTATATTCTCCACCAGATGATTGTACAGATTGTACGAGAACTTGTTTACTGTAATAGTGCCAGCATCCATGGAAAGCTTACAAGTAAACTGCCAAGCTCAGCTAACAGACTAACAACCACCTGAGCTATATTCCCCACCAGATGATTGTACATAGTACGAGAATTTGTTTACTGTAATAGTGCCAGCATCCATGTGAATGCCCAAGATTCATGTATGTGCGAGAGTTCTTGACATGTGGATCAGTCTTCTGCTCCTGTTAGAGTCTCTGCAATCATAGTCGCGGCAAAAAAATTATCGAAAAAGGGAAGGACACTAGAATACCTAAAACCTATAGAGCTGTATGAATCCTACCTACTTGATATCATCTAGCAGTTGAGGCGTTTCACATCAATTTGCTTGTCAATTTTGTCGAAAAGATATTTTCAGGCAAATTGTCAGGGCTGTTCAGGTTGCACTCCACCTTGACAGAGCCATCATCCAGATAAAGACCTACTACAGTGCCTCTTCCATACAAGAGACCATTCGAGAGCATGCAGGCTGTTTCTAAAAATGGGGCTAGGATCAACGAGGCTGTGAAACTTTTGTTTAGGGCTATGAATTAGTTACCTCCCCTCCCCACGAACATCAGCTACGGCGTGTATGAGCATTCTACAAAATGTTTAGTAAGGCAGGATTGTTCGCGAATTTCTGCTTCTCCTTCTCTGAGCAACAAAGCTTCTATTTCAATGATTCTAGACGTCTCTTTCTCAGGTATGCACGATAACAGACAAATGCCAACGTGTCCGCAATTCTTTGCTTGACATTTTCCGCGGTGATGTATAACCTTGATCTTTCTCGGTTAAGGACAAACGCTCGACTAAAACCTCCCGACCATCGTACCACATGTTGAACAAATCGTGTGAGCCGCATTTTGCCGCGGATTGAGGCGTATTGGTTTGCCTTCTGTGAACATAATTTGAACCGTTTTACTTCATCCGGCAAGTGAATGCGGTCAAGGTGACACGTGAAAGTGCCAATCACTTGTACTACGGTCGTCCTTCGTGAGGATTTTTCCAATTTGTTTACCGGAGGATCCCGCCAGCAAGGAGAATTCACAATGTCGAAAAGACTTGAAAGACTGTTCTCTTCCGAGTGTTCCTTAGGTGGAGGTTTGTTTTGAAAAAAATCCGTACAATGACTGAGTCCGCTCGTTCCTGTCTAATTCTGTTGTAGCGCATGGTTTCCTAGTAGTACCGCTCATCTTAAGTGGATAAATACACTGCGTACTCCGATGACAAGCGCCGTCCGTTCCCCTGGAAAAACCATCGGCGGTCGCCGTCGAGAAGCGTTAGTGTACGCGGAGCGTCTCGATAGCCCGGGTTTACTCCAATAACTCTTCCGTAATATCATCACAGACTGGCTTGGTGAGCTCCATCCTTTTATATGGCAATGTGCCCAACTATTAGGAGCCACTATTAGGACCTTGTGTGATGGTTTGTGTACCTCAACGACCCATTGAGCTATATTGGGGGTATCCGCGCGACACTGACAGCGTCTCTCATACCAAGTTGGTCACTAATTAGAGGTCTGACATACACAGGAATCTCGAAACCAAGCCTCGACGCCCAGTCTATCTGACCGCTTTCAAGATCCTCACACGAAAGCAAGCAGGTCAAAAAGCTGCTCTTGTTCTGAGCAATAATTTAAGAAAATGATTATGTATTGCATGAATTCCTAGGTGTCTCCTTTTTGACAAACTATTGATAATCCTAATTCCATTGTTCTGGAAAATGGCACCCGCTCGTATGAAATTCCAACCACCAGCTCGCTTGAAGTAGCGAGCAAAATTAGGTCAAGGGCACCTCTGTGAAGTCGATCTGCTTATGTGTATCAAGGTCCTTCGATTTGAAGGTGCGAAAATACGAGGCTACGAACAGTGGTGACTGTTTTCACCCAGTTTGTAGTCTTGATTCTGCGATCTGTCAGAACAATCACATTCGACAGCAATGGACGTGATAATTGATACTGTTATGTCTGAATTCTGTCCCCGCTCCAGTGCCTTAGTGCCGGAAAAAGACTCGCCGACAAAGAACACAGCAGGTTTATTTTCATCAGACGAGTGTGAGAGTACAACGGTCTTGCGCTATATTTGTAGTGACTGTATGACGCCATATCATCAAGAGCACTGTTTGATCCAAGGCTGTCTGATAGGCGTTTAGTAAAGTTTGAGGGTCTCGGGTATTCTGGGATAATCTTCAGGAATCTGACCTTCGTGACAGATATGCTGACGTTCATGTCTGAAAGATTCGTCACAGATTTTGCTAGTCACATCTTGACGACCAAATGCAGAGGCGACGTCGCATGACAAAGAACGGGAGACTAATTCCAAGAAAAGTTAACACAACACCTAGTTCCTCTGATGACTTGTCGCGAAGAACCGGAAGTTTTAGCCCAAATGGCGTTTCATGCATACCTCCTGTTGAAGGAGAATCATATTTACAGTGACCTTAAAAAGAGTGTCCTCTGGCGCGCCAGAAGAATTGACAGTTTCTCTCAAATATTTAATGTTATTTGACTCCATATTCATCTAATTATCACACAAAGATAGTGATTTCGCTATGTTCCTTCGAAGACAGACACTGTATAGGGAGCTATGTGACCACATGCTGTGGGCAGGTGCAATGGTGAACCGGAAAATCTCTCCGTTCCATTGCGTAACACCTTAGCTGAAACCAGCCCACCAGTTCATCATCACTATGAATATTCCACTTTTCGGAAGTGGACTTACATCACCCTGACGCGACTCTCCATATCGCAGATGTTCTTGTTAGAAGTTTTAATTTTGATACTTTGGTGCTCCACCTGTCATCTTTTTTTACTCCTCGTGGTAGTAACCTGAACTCAAAGACAGGAAGAAGAGTTCCACATGGAGTCTGCGCAACTGAGAATTATGAACAACTCCTCGACTGTGGAGTAACGATATCAACAAGGAGCTTTATTTTCTTTCTGATAGGTTTATGGACAGAACTATGGAGTAGTTGACTGAGATTATAGATTTTACATTCAAATTACTCTTTTTTGAACCATCCATCTCCTGTTCTGCTACGAGCAATCTGATTAGTTTACATACCAATGGGAGGGACAGCATTCATTGGAGCTCACCAGCAGCACATATTGTTGGCCGCAGCGGCGATTTGAATTTGTACTGGGGTCTCGTTCGAGCGAGTGGATCAGCACATTCACCAACCGTTCAGATTTAGTAATTTAGGCGGAGTGGGCTAAGACGTTCACCGCATATGTTAGCTGACCGGTGTTTTTATCTCGGTGTGATGTAGGATGTGTACTGTTGATGTGCTCTCACCAGGGTGGAACTCGATGTATCTGTTACGAAATTATTACCCCTTAGTGTTTGTTCATAACATACCGTGATGTAACTATTCAGATGTCAGAACGAAATCCACTTTGTGAAGGCGTGAAGGCAACATACGCTGAGGGCTGGACTTTGTGAAACTCGAGACGTTGCAACCAATCAGCTCGTTTGAATTTCACATCCAACAACCTCTGCGTATCTAACGGGGCAAAAAGCAATCAAGCACCAGTGCAAATTAATGTGGAATAGAATGAGAACAACTCTTGCATCTCGTCATCATCCTTGTGCATATCAGCATTGATCAGCTGATCTCTGTTGTCGCCAGGTAACTGCTTCTTGTCTGAGAGGCATTATAAACCGTAGTCTGATAAAGCGATAAAGTGATCGGGTCTATCAGCGTCCCGTGACAGTCACCTGTCCAATGCTGAGTTTGTGTGAACCAACAGTACATCATTATCATTCTTCCCGGCACGGTCGAAAAGTAAGTAGTTATAACTGAACGAGTTTCTTTCAATGGTTGAGCAGTATTCATCATATAATGAGTCAGTGGTTTCGGTTGTTGACACAGTGACTGGACTTAGTGTTGCGAATTGCTGTTTTTTTTCGAGATGTCGCAGCAACAACTTATTTGGACTTCTTGGCAAAGAAACGGAAGCCCATGGGCCCTCGTTTGGGTGGCAGTGGCGGTGGTGCTTGGGGCGGTTGAAGATTTGTGGAAGAGGGTGTCGGGGTTGTCGCTCTTAACTTCGACCCATCTTCCGCGGGCTGTTTAGTTTGTTGCGACGGTTGTGGTGGGCGTACGGGAGTGCTTGTGGTGGTGGCTTTGACTGGATGTTCTGAATGCCCAGTTGAGCCTGTGAATGATTGTGCGTGCGACAGACTAGTACGTCCACTTTGGGAGGTAGCTGGTGTTAACTCTGTAGTTACGGGTGCAGATACTGTTTGAGGTCGATTCCCAATCGTGATACTGGGACTCGGGCTACGCAAGTTCTTTCCGAATGTGGGTGGGCTTGCTCCGCGGAATCGAAGATTTGTCAAACGCGCAACCGGACTGGTCAGATTGTTGTCGCCATCAGTGACTGTTGCACATTCCATCCACTGTATTGATTTAACTCCAGTGGAAAAACGTTTTCGTAATACAGAGTGTAAAAAGTAGTGAGGAATGCTTTCTTTTGAAGCAACAGGCCAGGTGACACAGCCAGACTGGAAAGAACGCTTCCCGTGGCCGGAGTCAGGGAGCCGGCACTCGAGCTCATGGATCGGCCAACACTTGCCCCAACTCCGTTTGGTCCTCGTGACTTGCTGAAGCGTGTGGAATTCGACAACCGAACCACTGTGTGGAATATACCCTGTACTTCGTTATACGTCTCGGCTGCAGTGGTCTCATAATAAGGGATACCGTGTGCTTTGGCCAAAGCCTCGGCTTCAGACTTTTCGACTAGTCTGCGAAGAGAAAGGCAAAAGTCAGAAATTTTGTGTATACTTCTTCATTGAGGGGTCTGTGATTTTTGCGGGATACACAAAAAAGCAAAACTAGTCGTTTTCTGATTTCTGATATGGCTTTACATGATGATAGTAGTATATAATTGTTTAGCTGTAACATCCTTCGGGTGGCTTGTTATCATGTCACCCGAAGGACGCATGAGGGCTGCAATACCCTCCAGGTTGTCCAAGACTAGTCAAGAGCAGTCGAAATGTTGGGATGAGGTTTGAACCACGAACCTTCCGGTAAGTCATTTCACATTTCAGCCCCTGAGTTACCTCGGCTCACGCGATCTTACTGTATTCTGCTAATATGTTTCAGGCCTCAGGTAGCCAAATCATCTCAGCTGAATTTTGAACGAAAATGGCCCAACTGTGAGTTGAGTTCCTGTAATGCGATTAATCGACATCAGGTGTGAGCTGCTTTCGTATCGAAATAAAATATGATATAAAATAAAACCATTTTCACAGGGTAGTAAGACTTGATGCTTAGTTTACCGTAGTTGTTGTCTGTCCCATTGTTGATACCCACGGTGCTCGCCAGGAAACGCAGGCAGGCATGAAAACAGAGCTAAGGTGAACGTCGACGTGAGAATTCGATCCATTATACAACAGCATACTTTACGTGACCTCTTCACCGGAAGCCTAACAAAATTCAGTCAAGGAGGACAAGGTTTCTGATTGCCTTGTAGCTGCAGAATGCAGTATACTTTGAAAGTAGCCCAGGCTGCCTTTCATAGTTTGGAATTGAAAAAAAATCCAGTACCACGTTCCCCATGCATGAATTTGGTGAGGAGACTGGTCGGATCAGCGACACTGGTGCCCTAAATGTGGCGCTTAGATATTTTTCCCAAACTCTGCGCATGGTTCCACAGAAAATGACGATTCGCGTCGATATTAGCCCTAAGTTATGGGACTTGCGTGTTTGGACAACAAGAAATTCGACTAAAACAGTTTTTTGTCTGCGCCACTTTAAAACCTAGTCAAACCGTAATGTTCACTTTAGCGTCCGACGTGTATGATTTTGAGATTGGGAAAGTAGCCATTATTCCAAAGCTATCTAGCGACACTGAACGATCTTCAGAATATTGGTGAAATTTCTAGGTGTGTTCAATGGAACCGAATGACTTAGTGGTAACGAAACTTCACTGACTGTCAGGTGGACCTCTCATCTGTAAAAACCGTCAAATGAATGTGTCGCACTTGTGCTACCTGAAGAGATTCGAGACATAACAGTACCCCATCAACGTCCACTCAGCCACTGCCTTCCAGAAACGACCCGCTAGTCTACAACGGAAAGAATCGCTCATAAACTTCGTGAGGTACGCTCACTTTCATACCAATTTAGTTTTGACGGGAAACTCACCTGGAACCCAGATGAATCTCTCATTTATGATGTTCTTAAGCACGTAGAATGTAAAGTTGACGGAAACTCAGAGACTGCGCCTATCTGATGAGCCCCAAGTAGGGCGAAGCCTGTCCTGGGTTGTCAAAGAGTTTTCAGCAACCTTATAAGTAGTGCATTGCATCCTCATAATATTCATGTCAGGCAACATCCTGTTGTGTAGTCATAATATCACAGACTGTCTAGGTTCTCCGTAGTTATAGTTAATTACTAGTTTTTCACATCGAATGACCCCCACGTCCATGAATCCCACGTCCATCATCCATGAAGCGTCATGAATCGAAACACGATTGTGAGGGGAGGCAGAAAATGAGTAATTAGAAAATTGCGAAAGTTCAGGCGGTTATCACAACCGTAGAATAAGGTAACCGGTTTCTGGGAAGTCCGAAGTCTAACAGAATCTGGATCTATTGTTTGACGTTTCAGACATTGTGAGTAACTTCTCCATAGGCGAACTTACAAAACAGTAAGGAAAACGAAGCTAAAGTGATATCTACCACCGAACGGCGTTGAGTTGATTGATCAACAGGATGCGCGCATGTGTCTGGTTTCAGCGTGAACTCAATGTTACGCATCTGGTTGATTTAATTACTAGTCAACCCGGACCGGACATGTAATAGACGTCGGTCCCATTGAAAATCAGCCCCTACGCTGCAAGTTCATTTGGATTACATGAAAACGACAATTTTATCAGAAGCTCAACCCAACTTGTTATGCAAACTACCTATAAAGTTTTTTGAAAGCATAACTTTGTGCATCACGCTGTTTGACCGGCTTATGTGCATTTATTTTGACGAATGGTATAAAGAACGAAGTCATTGTTATTCACGAACCTGAATCGATCCAAATCAGATTTGTTCGCAACTAACATCAGCGTTGGTGTCCGAACCGTAGCCACACCATATACTGCCGTGCGTCTCAAAGAACCCGTATAACCAGGACCTAGTGATGATACAGTTGAAGCCGTATTGGAGCTGCCCACTGAGCTCGAAAGTGCGGACGTGCTCCCGGTGCTGGATGGTCTCTGAGACAGTTGGCGTCCATGAGGTTCAGAGTTTTGTTTGATGCTTTCCAGTAGTTCTTGTGCACGATAGAAGCTTCGACGACTGGTTATCGAGAACAGGATGATAATCGCTTGGGACCATTTCAAGATCTCCTCCAGATCCATATCGTCCTGCGTGTACAAGAATACAGAAATTTTAGTTGTGAAGTTTTTTCCAAATATGGATCCATCGAACATGTTATATCCGTTTGCTCCCTTGTCGTGTAGTAGTAATGCTTTACGCTGAATGAGTGCAATTCCAAGTGAATTATGTTCTTTGTCTGTGTGGTATTAGGTGTGTGATTTACTACCACCTATCGACATGCATTTGGATGCTTGACTTGAGACGAAAATGAACTTGCGCCCATCATTAAAAGGACGGCGATTAGATATAGCATTGGCGACCTCGTTACAGATTTAGAATACTGTACGCCGTGGACACTTGAAGCTATTTTTATTGCAAAAAAAGGATGTAACTTACACTATCCGAGGTGTCCTGTATATTCAGCGTGACTTCTTGTCCATCAATTGTGTCCGCTTTCGTGTAACTGTCACCTGCGTCAAAAGAAGAGTGCCGTGTAATGTGCTCTATAAACCAAGGCTTGATTAAACTGGTTATTTTTGAATTTGTACCAGTTATTAGGGCATATTATGAGCTAATATCGATTATGGAACCATAATACAATCAGTCATATCGTTCTGTTCGATTATGATCACTTCACTGTAAGTATCATCGGTAGAATGGTTTGGGCTCTAGCTTAGATGTGCAGTGCCAAGTCGGTATTACAATTCGCTTTGCAATCTTCTACCTGGTCCGGCCGTAGCTATTAGGATCCGAATGCTGAACATAGGAGGGACTGCTTGTTAGTCAGGCGGCTATCGATCTGTTCGCCGAGGTCGGCAATCGATTTGCAAACGTTCCGTCACGAAATGAAGACGCATCGTCGGTGGGCGGTTGGGTGGGGAAATTACTTAGGATTCAGAAGTACTTCATGCAGGTAGACGCCCTGTGGACTCTCTCTTGGCCGTAAAGATTCAGCTCCAGGTGGCTCAATGACCGGGGGACCAGACTGCGTATTGGACAATTCGTAGTCCAACCCTGGCTTCTCGTTCATTCCCGTCTAGGCTTGGGTAACCTGGCTGCATCTCAGATTTTCCGGTTCCTACGAATCACATGACAGTTGTGCATCGTAAGGCTGTCACAGCTGACCCATTATTACTACTCTTATAGTCATAACGCTGCAGAACCCACATGCTAGCCGACAGACCGACATTCCTCAGTGGCCGCTTTGGCAAATCTCATACTGAGGTCTAGAAAACTCGGTGATTAAGGTGCTAAATTATTGACCGTGGGTTGAATCCATCCTGTCTAGCTTTGGGCAACCTTGTATATCCTCAGTCACTATGCCTCTTTCAGGGGATATGGCAGCTAGGCACTGAAGGGGTGTTAAAGGCGAACGATTACTTACCTTTACACACAATTCAAAATCCCATTAATTTTATCACACTTTGCGCTTTGATCTCATATTCTCAGTGGCTACATACTTATCGACTGGTTTGCGTGAAATGTTGCGAAGTATTCTTCCGACCAAATATACTTATGAAACGGACTGTATCCGTGGAGTAATATTGGTAACCAGTGTCCCGTTCTTCTGCTCGACCACACATAGGAATAAATTTTTCAAATCATCGCTTTGCTCCATACTACTCAACAGAGTTGGATACGACGTGCTTGAGACAAGGATTGGAATTATTACATCCGCACGTCTATAGTGCGTCACTTTTACTGTTACGATGTTTGCCAACAGATAGAGAACATCCGATGCATGTTGATGGCGTGAGCGTACTATTAACACTCATCGAGTAATAGGTCTCCTTCTCATGTATATATTTTACTTCTTAAATACCACTGAATTGTGTTTTTTGCTTTTTTGATGAGCAGTACCGAACTTATTTTAGGAGTCTGCAATTTAGTGTAGTAATGTCAACACTAATCTCTTGGATGGGAGAATTCGAATCTGCTTCCATGGTCGCTGAAGGTACATTCATAATGAAGTTTGAATAATAATAATAATAGTGGTGGGTAGCGATGATCAAGAGGAATTGTATGTGCAGTGACATCTTCATTGAGGAACACTTTTCTGGCATGCTTATTTCATGGTTTTTCTGTGGCTATCGCATACATCTGATACTCACCAGGAACGTCCTGTGATCTATTATCTTCTTCCGAATAGAAGGTAAAAGCACACAACTGCTGAAAAACACGTCAGAAATGTAGCTATCTGTCCGTTTAAGTTGAAAACAAGGAGTGAGCCTAACGGATGGCTTCGGATTCGGGCCGTGGCGCACAAGCCTTGTCCCGCTGCTTTACCGCACCGCTCTAGTTAGTGAGTTAACATACCAGTTGATTCGTCACTACATTACGCTGTTCTAGCAGAATCTTTCGTCAGTCTGGCTTGTAAGCTGGTCGAGTGCGAACTTCCTGATAACTATACTTAGCAGTAAAATAGTTGGCTTCCGCGATCGTTTTACCAGGGTGACTCTGGTGGTAAATAGTCTTTCGTTGTTTCGTTCAGTTACTAACATATAATAAGTAGCACAATTAATCTATTCGGGATCGAGCGGCAACGCCTGACGAAGTATCTGTTCGCTTATTATGGTCTGGCATTACTTTATACGCCTGTTATGTTCCGGAAGCCAATGTGGTATCAGAGTCACATGAAAAAGACAACGGAACATTGGTATTAAGAAAGAACACCCTAAACTTCAACAAACCACATAGAATCATCTAGATATACGGAACAAACAAATCTGATCACTTACTCAAATAAGGTGCATATTCAACAATGAACCGTCGAGTGAGGTATTTGACAAGGATAGCTGCAAAGGGATTGGAAAACATAACATGCGTTATTTATCATTCGCTGGTTTGCTGCAAACTGTTTTCATAGAACCATTCATTTCCAGACGTTTCCTCGGCAAGTTTGTTCGGTTGCACTCAGTATGAATTCAACCAGAACTAATGTGATTTCCGACTAGTTCTCATAAGTTCTGACAGTACTGAAAAGCGTCTAACTATTGAATCCACCCGTCACGTAATGTAAAGCAGTTCTGAAAGCAACATAAAACTTCAAGAACACGGTTTGGTACTTATCGAGTCTTGCGTGAAGAATCTAAAACGCTAGGGGCAATTTTATGTCCATTCGTTGGTAACCTTGTGTCTAACAAACTTTTGCGCACGGGCTATGGGTACAGTTGAAGTAAGTAACCAGTAGGCCTAGAGTGGTAAGTTTGTGCGCTTGGAAATCAAACAGCTGGCTGAATCGTTTTCTACCAACTTTATGGGGCCCCATCTCCGCACAGCATGTAGTAGGTTTCCCTTTCGAGACTTGGTGCTCCTACTTTATATTACCGATAATAACCATTTCATTCTTGTTGGAAATTACCGGAAAAGTACATATCAGCAAATGAGTTCATGAGGTGAACTCAAGACTTTTACTATGGGAGTTCAGCCACAACATTCTTCTACAGCAGACTGTGACCATTTGGATACAGCATTATCACCCACCATCCAGTTTTGTGATTAAGGACATGTGATATTAGGGTAATCAACAGTAGGAAACTTGAGATCAATTCCAAATGCTTTCTATCAAGATCTTTTAGTATCTCGCTGAAAGCACTCAAACGAATGCCAACAATTTAAAGACCTAGTTTCCATCAAGCCGGAAAGCTGACACGTTCATTTTACCGCTCGGATGCTGGAAACGGACGATATGTCCACTGTTCCTTGCAGTTTTACCCGCGTTGTTGGGTGGCTCTGAACATGCCCCGTTCCACTCGCAGACTCATGGGATTCGATCACTGATATGTACTTTGCGGTGGACGAATAGGTAAGCTGCTAGAGCACTCCACCTTTCCCGAAAGGGCCTCGGTGGCAGGATCTTTAGTGGTTTGGAAGCGCCCTGCGTCCTAATAAAGCACTGGCTAAACTTTCAGTTTCTGGACCGCCTTGTGCACGACAGCGTTGCCGTCTGAGAGGTCAGCTCAACGCTTGGACATCCACCATCAGGGTTGATGCAGAGCTTTTCTTCTCCGAGGTTCATCACTGGAATTGGGCTCGCTGACCGGTTACGCGAACTTAGTCGTTGACCCTCGTTTCTTAGAGTCGGCAATCTGACATGTTGTTAGAGTTGATTTATCCTATTTTAGGAGACAACTGCAGTGAGTGCAAGTCAGAAGTGGTGCGATAGAAATGCTTACCGTTAGAAAACGAGCCCCATATCGAAAACACTAAGCGAAAATTGTTATTTTCTCGAGCCGAACGTGTCCAGCCGCTCAAGTAAATGCCGAGTTAAACACATGCACAGGTTTTTCCTCGTAATCTACCAGATGTGACGAGTTTCATTTGTTTTATAGTGTGACCAGGTGAATACAAAATACCTTCCAGGAACAATGGAGAAAAATAGGGGATTTGATGAGAAAAATCGCGACCCGCACTCACTGATCATGCAGTGTGCAGTAGAACCCAAACACTGGGGCATAAAATGTCAGTAATGTGGTGTTGGTTTGAAGGCGAACGCCAAATTTGGTTAAACCGGGGGTTGACAATTTGTAATCCCCTACTGAAACTTTTTACTCTTTGTATCGTGGAAAATAATTTTTATCTCGCGTCCCCCCCAAGACGAACTACCAAGCCAACGATATGTCCAGTATCCCCACGGGTATTTCATTCCCCTCGGTACTAATGCATTTTATCTCAACTAGGAATACGTGCTGGACGTAAGCGGTAGCTTTTGAAACAAACCCGCTCGGCTGTTTCCTCAATCACCTACTAACTCAACACCTGATGGAAATACGTTACTAGTCTCCGCCGTTTCAGCCTTTCATCACTAGTGTGCAACCGTCATCATGATGGGCAAATTCACAATAGGGCACGAGTCCTTTACAACCATATATCCATGTCAATTCATTTAAATAAAGTCTTCTATTGAGGAGAAGAGAGTTGAGTGAGGGGGAGATGCATGAAGCTAGTCTACCGCGCACACACAAGAAGAGTCCGACACCAAGTCAGACAACCTGGATGGAAAATAACAGCACAATATCCACCAAAATCGCCTCGCCGCCATTTCTCTCAGTGTCTCCATCCGAGCACATAGAAGATCACGTAGACCCCACCCCGAAAGAGGAGTCTTATCAACAGTTTTCATCTCTTTATTTAGAATAATGTTCTTCCCGCTTGTTTTTCTACCATTTTTTTGCTCACCACATGACATTCATCACATAAAGTGACTTTCATTACAATTTTGGCTCACCATATGACATTCATCACATAAAGTGACTTTCATGCAGTACATAAATCACTTACGCCAGTTTTCCTTCCAATAGCTGTGTTCAGCAACGCTTTTTTATTACGGTTTGGTTAGTCTTGTGGCCCCTACAACACTGATACACCATGAACGAAGTTCACGCTCAGTGAGTTCTTAGAAAGATGAAAAAGAGGTCTCTACACTTTTCCGATGCAGTGGACGACTGCCTGTGGCACTTGCCAATAGACCGTAGCGCAGGAACAAACAGACCGCAGAAACAGAGACTAAAAAGTGTTTATCACATAGGAGAAAACCAAATTTTGGCTGTTCTATCATGGATTTCTCCAAGACATGCATTTTCATCGTAAGTGGAGAGACAAATCCGAATAAAACAGATCCAGTCATCGAACGCATTCAGAAAGATCAGGAAGATTTCTTTTCGAACTGAGGACTTCCACACTCACATACCTGACTTCCCCGATCCATTCATTCCGACGATTGAAACATTCACTGTCAGGTTGTTCACCAACGGTTTCATGTACAACCGTTGCATGATGCGTTAATCCGTTATCTGTGGTCTACCGGATGTAGTTTAGCATCTACCTCCAAACCAGTTTTGTCTAAGTAATCTGGGAATATATTTACCCAGCTGCACGGTTCGATACACAGTCCTGAAACAATGGCAAGACGTGATTGGCTGATAAGTTGTGCCATCGATTAGCTTTTGTGCGCACCATCCGAACGCCACATGGTATCTAAGTCGGACGATTCGCTTCTGATGAAGGTGTGATATATTACTGTGCAAGGAAGAAAAAGCCGATGGTCTCCCCACTTCCCGAGGACCATGTGATGGTCCTCATGGATTCTCATTTCTGTGTTTCTGTGTTTGATCTTCTAACAAATGTAGGGCGAACTGAATTCAGCACAATGCATCTGGCATCTGGTTTTCTATTTTCCCAATGGAACTCAGCATAATCGGAGAAAACGTGACAGTTTATTATCTGACCAAAACAGCAAAATTCGTTGTACCTTATCACCCACAAAGGGCACTTTGTTGTAATTAGTTGACGGTAGTTCAGACAGCCGAATATTCGTTGGTCAGAGTTGTTTGATCCCTAGGTGTCTAACGAAATTTACGAAAAACAGCTGATCGCTTGGATGAAACATAGATCCAAATTGTGGCATTGTTTGAGATCTATCACATATCCGAGGGAGTGCAATTCAGTTCGTGTTTACGTCTTTTTTTCTGCTCGCATCAAAAATTATATCCACTGAAGTTCACTTGTGGGTAGCAATTGACAGTCCTTGCAGTCTTGGTTAGTGTTCACCCTTCTTGTGAACAATGCGGTTTAACCGGACGTTCCTTTGTCACCATTCTAAGCTGACTGCGTCGTTTGCGCCTCGATAGGACCTGATGTTTGGGAAAATGCGTTTGTGCTCAAACCAAGACATGTACTGCGTGCTTCTTTGATTCCGCTCAGTTTTGGCAATTCTTTTGAGAGACGGGGGAAAAATAATGAAAATGTAGTTGAAATCTTAGCTTGCCTGGTAAAACATTTTCTGTCGTTGGAAATCCTTTGATGAAGCCAGTGGTACATGAAAGGCCTTAATTTTACGATCGAATCCACAGGTAGAACTTGACGAGTCATTTGAAAATGCTGTCTGAGTCGTAGGAATGTTAACTGTTATTACCCCATACCGGTTTTATGTGTGATATAGAATGAGCTGTTTCCGGTATTCATAGGTGAAAAAGCAAATGACCACCCATGATTCGAATACCTTTTTGAGCACCCTATCTAAGAACCAGCTTGCGCAACCTATCCAGGACTTGGGACGGCAGCCAAATTGAAGGCATCTGTGTGGAACTTCGTAATCTGGTCATTGAAACACGGGTTAATCACAAGGTGACTGGGTAACACGGAATTTATCTTTGCAACCTAAACCCCTTCTGGTGGTCGTGTGCTAAAAGTGATACAGGCAACTCACGCCGTTCGGTTTGCTGTGCACCTTTTTCTGGGAATCGCATTGTGCAGTAAAAACGCTGGTAGCACTCTCAGTAGTCTTGGTCGGCATGATTATACTGCTACCACAAATAAATTTCGCCGGTTGTAATTGATAACCAAATTTACGGGATGGCGCCAACTTAAATTGGACCAAGAACCCTCTAACTACCGGTGTTTTGAGGAATTTTTTCTCAGTTGGAAAACCCTCCTTCTCATTACGCACAGTTTGGTTTTTCCGTACTGGCAGCGCCATGACTCATCAATGTGTATGCCCCAATAGTTGTAGTAAACTTCTGTTGTTCCCAATATGCATCGGTCCAGTTCCATGCGTACAGCTAACTTGCGTTGCACTGTGGAAGTCTTCCTCTCACCTACTTTATGGGGAGTTCAAATTTACAAGAAGGATTATGTGGTAAAGGATGCCTTGTACCTAAGTACGTCAGAACGACTCTGCTTTAGTCCTGAGGTGCTATTTAAACATGGGACGAAATATTATTGGAATATACTACTTCCAGTATTCAAGTAGTTGAATATGCAAACCAAATTTCTGTTCACCGGTGCGTTGACGCTGGCCATTCTACCGGCTCTTATCCATGCTTTGGTTTCTACAGCAGACTTGTTGTATTCATTCATATCCACTGATATCTCGAACTTCGCATGTGTCCTTCGTGCTAATACTGGAGAACCCTTCTCATATCACCAGCAGAACTTTCCGCCTCTGGGTATCTTCTTCAGTTCTGTGCTAACAATTGAAATGGTGAGATAGAATTTTTCGTGATTTACTCCTGACGGTGCTGTAAGGCTGTGGTCACTGCACATCCTCCGCTTGAATTCGGTTATTCTACGGACATCTGCACAACCTTGTTATTGACGTTGTTACCGGTGGTGACGCATTCGGCTGCTGTAGGGCACTTTAAAACTCTACAAGAAAAATTGCCTTGTTTAATTCTGCTGTCGACCGTTGTTCACACAGTTTGGTTGATAGAAACGTACTACGAAACTTACCCTTGGTAACCCCACCCTTAATACGGGTTTTGCCATAACACCGTCTTCTAGGGGAAAAACTATCCCCCGATCAAAAGAAAACTCACCTTTTGGTCCTGATGGCTGTTTGTTAAGTGCACAGTTTGAGATACCGTCAGCAAAATAGCCTATGTTATCGAGCCGGATATGTCAGTCAAAAAGTTTGTCGTTGCTCCTGCTACATTACTCCAGCCACATTGTGTTTTTAGCTACTGGTTGGTCAAAACAATGAAGTAACAAAGGACTCAGCTTGGTACAGCGTTGAAGTGAAAGTCATATTTTGTACATATATTTGTCATATATTGTTCGGCTTTGGGACCTCAGGCGTGTCACTGTGACTGCTGAACAGTTGTTATCATTTCTGCTGTTGGAAGCAGCAGTCAGCAAGTGTGGCTGCCACCCAGCTGTGACCAAATTAAGCTACTTACCATTGGGTAAACGACAAATTAGGTGAATCCAAGCTGTTTGCTTGAAAGAAGGTCTTCAAACAGGAACATCTTCAGCGGGAACATTACCTTACCTTGAGAATGTACAATGTTGTACAAGCCGTTTCAATCTCTTACCGACTAGGGGCGCCCACAGACGTAGTAACGGTGGAAGCGAAGTGGTCGGAGAACCTACAACGGATTCCGACAGCCGGTTTCCATAGTGTGATCGGGATTTTCTGGTTGTTGACTGGCTCCTCGAGTGGCGAAGGCCTCACACTTCTTGTGAATTTGTTCCTTCCCCGAGCTACTTATGGGTAATCGGTAGTGTAAAAAGACAAGAGATTTTCCATGGAGATTTTCCATTGTCGATGGGTCCCTATGATGAAGAAACAGCTGTACAGAACTCACAGGAATTTCCGTTTAGATTGGCTTCACTTACACGACGAAATCTCCATCAAAATGCCTTTCTTCTACTGACTTCGTGGCCTGCATAGCTTGTCGCCTACGTGCCAGTTGGGACATTCAGGACGTAGCCGTGATGCACCTCTGTGTAACGCACAAACCATTCAACCAAATGAGATGAAATCCGGATCGCAGCTTCAGGACGAAATTTGATACCAGTTCACAAAAAGTCATTATAAAATTCAGCCAAAGTCCCATGTCCCTCGGGAAACGGTTTGGGAGCAAACGTGCGAAATAAGCGAGCGACAATGAAGGATGACCTGCGAGATGGAAATTGGTTCGTAAATATTTAGTTAACGCGCCCTACTCTCACCAGGCTAGGTCAGCAGCGTACCTGGCCAATATCTGTATGCTTTTTCGATCTCAGTCTTTATCACCCAGCATATACTGATGATGCCATCTTGACTTGTGACGAGAACCATCCATATCATCCTCATCATTCAAAGATTGGTACGTTTGGGCTACACGAAATCCACCTGGGAGAAAGCAACAAGACTTCACACTCCTGCGAAGTTCTGTCGCATCCAGTAGTCGTCAACAGGAGGTAACGAAATAAGGTCACACACTGCATGAACTTCGAAATATCAAGAAGCTAAAAATACTACTTGCGGGTTCACCGAGTAACGTGATCCGTACAGTGTACGAAGCCTAAAAACTAACTTCATTCCACTGGGACAACATTCCATGCTGCTTCATTCCTTAAGCCGATAAATATCAGTTCAGTGCAGAAAACCAGGCATTGCGAACAGCTGTTTTCGATTAAGTATCGACTGGTAAATACAGCTATAAATGAACTACATGGTTGAACTATTTACACGAAAGCGGTTTGGGCGGTAAAACCTACTGTAAAGTGGGGGGTATTAAGATTACTCAAAAGCAATGAAGTAGGAGCAGTGGCTGGTCGGCCAAGGCATGACCATTGCTTCCACGTGACGTTTTCAATGACATAAATTTAGACGATAGGGTCGGATGACGACCGCTCATGCTGCTTTAAGTGCGTTTTTTCTAACGGTCTTTGAATATTTTATTGACACTCGATAAATCAGATTGAATGGCTCAGCCGAATGGATCCAGTTTTCGTATCGACCAAGTGAGTCGCAACTGGACTCGTTAGATGTTTAGCTTGTCCGGTTCCACAACGTGTCAGTTCACCTAAGATGCCCACTTAGGATAGTGGACTGTTCACCAGTTCTCCAAATTTAGACAGTTCAGGTGAATCCTTGAATTTTATTTATTATTTGAGGTGAAGTCTGTCTGAAAGTCTGTTGTGTTATGATTATCATTTGAGATGAAGTCTGTCTGAAAGTCTGTTGTGTTATTTATAAATTTTTCACAATTCTCGTGAGTTGTCTGATGAATATTAGGTTCAGTAGACTTGGATTTGAAGATGTCAGGATGTGGTTAGTTCTGAAAAAGTTATCTCCCAAGGATTTCGAACTGAGTGTGATTTGGCATTTGGGCGTGGCTGGATCGACCCACACAATCAATGGCTCACTAAATCAACCACTATAGGATAGAGCGAGCCATGTCCCTTTGTGGTCTCGTATAATAGGCCGACACAAGGACGTATTGCGTACATCTCGCATCATAGGGTTTAACGTCCATCCTAATGAACTACACGCATGCAATTCGATTCCGGTGAGTTCGAACGAAGTGTGCGCATGTACTTGCTAACCAGTCGGACCAAGCGCGTTGAGCTGGTGCGCATCCGTCACCTATGAAGAGAATCCTTCCTCCTGTTTTCTAGTTTAAACCTTCACTAGCAAAATTTTGCGACAATAGGTAATAACATGTTGACACCAAGTGAATGAGTTCCAGGATCACAGCTGTGGAATTTTCTTTGCCAACACGGCTGGAACCCACATGATCCTCCTTGCACGTGATCAGGAACTCCATAGAAACCGACAAGTAATCTACCCGAACTGAAAGCATACAGTCCTGCTAGCGGGAATTCCAAGTTAACGTTTGCCTTTTATGGTGTTTTTGGCTCACTCTGGGTGAGATCCGCCAAGTTCACTCCCTCTGATGGTGTCTTATTCCGACAAAATGCTCACTTTCAATGATGCGCAGAAGTATAGGCACCTTATTCACTATAGTTTTTTTTACCAAAGGCTGTGATCAAAGTGAACATTGGTAGCTTAGGTTGCGATGGTGTTGGCTGGTTTATTCGCTGAGCTGGACAGTTTGTCTGCAGACGATACCTTGACTATTACTATGACAATTACAGGAGTACTAATGTCCGAATCGGGGTTCAAATGATTAGTATTATGAGTGGGTAACTAAGGCTGAGTGTTGTCCTCAATAATGTAAGCGTAGGCCAAACACCTATCGGTACGACCTTCGATTTGGAGTTGAATATGCTCGGCTACTGTATCTAGGTTTTGAATACTCTGGACGCTGTCGGTGTGTTGGCCTGCACTTCGGACACACACCATTCAAAATTGCTACCCGATTCCTCAGGAAAATGTGTTTTTTCGCTGTATCCTCCCATTCCTATTTTTAAGGAGTGTTGTTATAGGCGTAATACACTTGCAAACACAGTTGCAAATGAGTGTATTTCGCTGAGTGTTGTTGTAATTTCCCTTCAAGTTTTGTTCCTGAAATCACACGTGTGCAGATAATCAGGTCAGAGAGGGTGGCAATCAGTTAAAGGACACCCACTGTGTTACCATCTTGCCCAAGACCGAGTTTTCCCTCTGTGTCAAACATCTGGTTGCAAATAAATGTTATTGACATTTACTTGACAGGCAAACACGGGAACAGAACACTATTAACAGTGTCCTAACAACCACAGTGACCGTTTTCGACCAGTCCTTTCGGCAGTCCTGGCAAATGTTTTCCTTGTGTATGCGGTCGGGACAATGAACCATGTGGTTTTTTAAATTTGGGAATATAACACCTCCTATTAAAAGAAGTCTAGGAAACGAAAGACCGTCTAAGTGCTAGTGCTATTTTGCCGGAAATCAGATGAAAATAGTTCCAATTGTGCAGAGTATGATGTAACAACTGGCAATTGTGGTGCACTTGTGAGCAGGATGGTAGAACGGAAAAATGGGCAAGACAACATATCACCTTAAGATCCTGTCAGGACTGGATTACACTAATTTGTTCTGGTGCACGTGACAGGCACTGTTGTAACCTATTGCCAACATATATTGTCTGGCAGTGGGATGTTTGCGCCTTCCACATAAATATCCTCATAAATGCCAAGTTAGATGACGATTGTCTTCCTATCTGTTGACTTCCTCCCTATGTGAACTGTTTATAGACTGGTGTCATGCGCAGGGCTGGTATGGTAGTCTTCAAACGAATAATCAATAATTCGATGTCTGGGTGCCTTAATAGGCAATGTGCCTGCCTACACTGATATTGGGGAAGGGGAATTGTCGGTATGTCCGGTTTTTAACTTCCAGACGAAATGGTTCAGGCAGGTAGGCTAGGCATGCACTCTCTAAGGTGGTGGTTTTCGCGCACCATCAGCCACTGCATTGTGATGCTGCTGACTGAGGAATGCGTCGGCTGTAATCAATTTGTTGGTGACAGCGAATCCTTTTGGTTTGTTGTTTACGGATATGCATATGCGCGTTTTCCAATCCTCGCAGAATTTGGCATGCTGAAACGGTGCCAAACACTGGTCAACCGAAAGGATGACCTAGATTACTTTGTCAAAGTGTCGGTCAAATTATGTCGACAACAAATTTTCAAAATTATTTACCTTTCTTCTAGTAATGCAATCGACAGCAAAACCAAAAGGGATGAAAAAGAGGAAATCCAGGCGGATTACTAACAACTTTGTGTGAGCTAACGAGGGCGAAGACTGTTAACGCTAATACGCGCAAACCGCATGTCCACAGAATGCCACTACCCACAGGCGTTGACAAAACGCTTTTCTCAAGCAGAAGGCATGTGGAATGTGTAAAAATGTCCTAAGGAAAACGTTTCATCACAGTCGCAGAGACTGAGTGTCCACAGGAGGGAGTACTGAATGAGGGGAGTAAAGTAACACCTATCTACCTGGTGAGTTCACAACAATGTTCAGCTTCACTCACAACATGGTAGTTGATATCACCTCTGAAAGAGGCGAACGGACCCAGATACCGAATCCGATGATCCTCCGATAAATACCACCAAAGGGAGTTGAGTAGCGATGGGTTCGTGGTTGTGCCAACAACCACCAACCCATTGCTTCGCACAACTACGCCCCCTGACAACGCACTGATGATGTCAAATCGACTGGTGATGAAACGTTTGCAATCAAATTGCCCAGCTCAGCGAACAAACCAACATTTTCCTCTATAGAGTGGAATAAGTAGTATACTTTCCTTCTGGTCGTTCCCTTGCTAAGATGACAGTAATCAGTCTTCGTATAGGGAAAGAAGCCCTCAAAAGGTGGCGTGGACGGAAGTCACCACTCTTTAGCTTGCATCAGACTTTCTAACTAAAGTATGAAAGACGATGACAGTCAATATCAAACCTCACGGTGCGCATCCATCAAACCGTTCACACAGGCCATTCAACAGCCATCAACACGTGGGGTCTAGTATCATCTGACAGTGCTGATTTGAAAATATACCCGGCACACAAAGACATCCTACCGGACAGCATATACTTTTGAATCACGTTTCTCTGGGCACATTAAAATAAATAGCTCATGTGCTGCGGTCAGCCACTCCAACCCGGACTGATCTAGGATGCTTCCGGGTATCTTCTCAGGGTGCACTTTTCAGCATTTGGCTTCGCAAAGCAATCGATTAGACTTTCCAAACATCTTGTTGTCATACTGTTCTCAGATGGGAAAGTTTTGGATGTTGAGGCTTTGCCCAGACAGTAAAAGCCAACTTGACCAATCGTCAATCTGTGCGAAATTACGATGTAAAAGTCAAGCTCACACTTTGAGGGCACGGCACCAAAAAGTCGCATGTGCATTTTAGCTGCTAGTTTGTGTGCACGGTGACTTGAATCAGGCGATTAACTGGAGTTCGTAGTGGACCAGCCTTGGTGTGCCCTAACAGCCATAGTTTTAAGAGTGCACGTTGTCGGGCTGTGTGTTCCGAGAGGGACTTCAAATTCAGTAAAATAAATAGCCATATATCATTTCAACTGTCTTCCGAATATGCAAACACCATGTTCGCTCCGCTATTTGTGTTTCTTACTTAGACAATGAATCTTAGCTCATACCAAATCAGCCGTCGGGTCGTTTCGACCTGTTTCGAACGTGCGGGTTCTTGTGCCATCGGATTTTGACTGTTTGATAATACAGCTAGGCGTCAAAGCCCTACGATGTGGGTTAGAATGTAACCACACACTGTGTTGATGTGAGGCTTGTGTTGATCGATGCACACAAACCTCAAATGGAACAGCCAGCTAGTGAGAATTATTGTACCAAAACACAGTCAATCAAAATTGTCTTGCGTGATTGTGCTGCTCTTTTCGTCGAAATGCCAATTTCCATCCTTCTGAGCGCGCAAACGGAATCTCCGCCCGGGTCTTTCACCGAATGCGCCGGAGGTTTCTCGCTTGGTGTTACTGGGTGTGACCTTGAGGCCGAAGTCAATTTGTGTTTTATTTCTTTCGCCAACCCATCTTCATTAAGTCGACATTAGCCATTTTCGGACGATTTGAAAGGCGAGGTTCCTGATGATAAAAATTTAAAATCAAAGACTGCTCCCACAAAACGAAAAATAAGATGACTTGGCTGTGAATCACAGCAGCTCACCGAAAGCAGGAGGCTAGACGAGGGAAACGAAAGCAAGTGATTTACAGAAAGCGTTTTGCAGATTCACTTCCGGGTCTAACGTCTCGGTGAACCACTATAAGCGTCACCGGTAAAGTTGGGTGGAAATCTTTTCTTTATTCGGGTGATTTTCACTTTTGTGCATTTATATTTCATCCCTTACAGCTATGCGATTGTCACGTTCGTTGATTCAATATGCCTTTTCCCATATCCACAGAGCTAAATTTTGTTTCAACTATTTTCTCAGCCTAAATGCCGCTGTGAGGTCCAAATGGCTCTGAAAATTTGATAAGTAACTGTTCTCTGTGGTGTCACCAACGAAGCTGGGAAGAGGTCTGATGAAAGAAATACACTTTGGTGTTAACAACAGCACCTGTAGTGTGCGACTTCTACTGGTATCGGTAGGACAAACCAAATAAAAGAAAACAACGCGGTGTGGTGCCGAACACATGTTTGTAGCAGTCTAAGGGGCCAATGCTTTTATGCCAGATGCCAACTCGGCCATGACAAATAATCGCCACATGCCCGCTTGTGCATGTCCAGAAACAATACTTAGTTATGGGAAATTACAATGGTGGCTGCTTTGAGTTTGATGTTACGACGAAAGTCAACACAAAAAGCATTGCCGGTCTATTTCATTCGCAGTTTGTTAGACACGCTATCCACGAGACATTGTACTCATATAATACAAGTAGTAGTTTACAACTGAGGAGATGCAGAGATCCATCAAATGATGGGGATTTGAGCATTGTATTATCAGCTTGTTTCACAACGAATCAAACGGTAGGACCGAGTTGGCTGTTAAAATAACAACGCGTATAACGACCCTGGTTGGCGAATCTGGACATGATGCTTGTCAAGTGCTACGGGAGCACAGAAAGATCTCAGCGGCAAACTTCACGAATAGTCCCACCAAAAAAATGTCTGGTCACTGAACACGCACAGTGTCGCCCATTTGTAGCGGAGCCCTTTTTCTTAGGCCGGTGGATCATTCAGGCTCTGCATTGCCTCCTGCCTTTGTACCCTCAGGTGTTCTCCGAACAGATATAGTAATACCTTGGACGGAGGAATGCGTGTGGGATGAAAAATTCAGGCAATGAAAGAGCAGACATATGCATGAAAAGAGGCTTGACATCAAACACACAAGAATGAGAAATCGCCTTTATTTAATTGTCATGTTCAGAAATCCAATGATTAGCCCTCCAGCAATCAAAGCTCCTTAACAAGGGCTACTTTCGTAAGTAGGAAGTAATGACTTAAAGCCACCTATGACGCTCAGTTTACCTATTCATGTTATGCAGTCCAAAGGAATACTAGTGAAAGGAAGAAGGCCTTCGCTGCGGAGTTATCTATTTGAGAACGCCAACTGAACAGTTACAGACTATTGAACAGGGAAGCAAAACTCTCATTTGCATCTCGTTTACAAAACTGAATATCCCCCTTCTCCTTGAACGCGTCTTCCTGAACTTTCTCTGGATATTCATTGACTGCTACTCGACTGCAAGCAAATGCTACAAAGAGACTCCACAAATTCCATAAGAGATCTCACTTTTCAAGAGATGCAAAGCGGATTTACGAGAAGACGTGCTACTCAGATGCCTCATCAGTAGTATCCACCGTTACACTAGTAACCCAGGCTGTAATGGTGACCACCGATTCGTTCACTGAAACGGGCAATGTAATTTTCCGCACTTTCCCGAGTTCATCGGATGCAATTCAGCTTGATAACTGGCGGTCAAACGAAGTAGGACGATATCGTTTACTAACATGATTCCAGGTCAAATCAGGCGATAAAGCTGTGCGGACAGTAACTGATCTCAATCCGAATCGGTAAAACCCACGATAGTGTGGTGTTGCTAGTCTACCTCATGGGCGGTTAAGATATCCGTGTTGCAACAGCCAATAGAACTGTAACAAACAGTGGATGAGACAGTAGGAACCACGGGTCTGGTTCGGACATATCATAGAACATACCATCAGTGGTAGCAATATGTGGAGTTTCGTACACCTGCTGAGTGGAACGGCTTTGGATACTGTAACGAACGGTGGTTGCTGTTCTTTGCTGTATTATTTGTGAACCGATTTATTCTGCCCACTAGACTTCAACTCGTGAGATTCCCCCTCCTTTTTTTGCCGTGATAGGTTGCGCATCCCCTACTGTTCACAGTTCTTCTAAAACCAGACAAGTGACGGCCATACCAAGACTGCCGTTGACTGTTGACAGTCGAGACAAACCAGTCCCCATGTTGGTGCTTCGTAGTCTAGTTCCAGGCAGCCAATACGTGCCGAGCAGGACGACCTTGAGCATGTGACTCGCCGCCATGTGGGTAGCGGAGTGAAAGTATCCCCTGGCTATCCACGTTCGATTGCAGATCACACCAACTCTTCATTTACATGAACATTCAGTGACAGCGGAAACGGAGAAAACAATCGGAGTTCTGATTATTACGCGGCGCAACGAGTCAACTCTTCACAATGTAGATGACAAGTCGAAGTACGTATTGCTAATAAGAACGGACACATGGGAGCCACAGTACATAGGGAAGACACGATGAAATCTAACTGTCCAACATTGCCGTGACGTGCTATAAATTCTCACCATTTTTGATTACTATGAAGAATCAACGGGCTTCATCGGTCCACTTTCGACCTTTTGAAGTTTGCTGGACTTGGTAGTGCCTGAACGTCACGTGACCAGTACCAAATGAAAGTGTATCAAAACTAAATTTGTGCTTGTGCCCTGAAATGTCTCCTGATTTTGTCAATGTCGGCTTTCTTGGAATCCTAAATGTCAAATCCTGCCACTGTTTCTTGTGCAGAAAACAACTTTTTCATCACTAGTCGCACTTCACGAATTTAGTTCCAGCGATCGCCAAAACTCTGAACTCAGTTTTCGTTCGAATCTTGAAAGTTAAAAAGCCCACCTGTCTGTTCTGAAACAGCAGGTTTGTAGGCTTGCCGAATTTCGTCGAAAAATTGTTAGAAATCGTGGTTGTACTGTTGTGAATTTCTACGCAATAACTGTGTTGCAAAAAGGATGTAGTGCAAAACTCATTAGGCAATTTCGTCCAGACCAGGGCCGAGCAGAATACAATTTGGGTTGTGAACTGAACTAGCTCCACTTGATCTAATGTTCTACAAAAAATGAATGAAGCTGTGCAGACCTTTGTTCGGGCTAGTTGGCAGCTATTGCTTTGAGTCCAGTGCTTCGTCGACCCTACACAGCATTGTGGCTGTTGTCACATATAATCATACTGTGCACTTGAAGCAAATAGACGGCTTGCTTTTACTTCTTGTTGTCGGCGTTGCTGGGCCCTTTGAGCCAAGGGATCATGAGTTCGACGCTGCAACTCGTGTGTTCCGACAGCTATCGGCCTATTGTGGTCTACGTAGACCTACTATACAACAACGGCTTTTGATTGCGCACAAAAAACTCGGTCTTGGGAGCGTAACCAAAGATTGACACATCACTTCCTCCGCAAGCATCAATGATCAATCACAAACTTTTCTGCCTATTGGCCAGTTGTTACACAGTTGTCTGAATTCGTCAACAGCTGGGAAGAACAGCAGTCAAACTTGAAAAAAAATAAAGGCGCAAACTGTACAAGGTGTTCGGCAGAAGCTTCTTTCGGAGTTAGCAACGTGAAAGTATAGCGTGCTTGGTTTCTGCGCATTCATCGAATGAGTATCGGCTATTTATACGAGTTTAAATGGTAATCATAGTAAACAACTTCATTATTTTGATGTTTTTTGGTGACAGTTTGATTTTTTGGTGGAAACATAACAAAACATTTGGAGTATATAACGGCCATTTTCTGGAATTTGCACCCAAACTTGGAAAAAAAGGTATCCAACCTGTTTCGCAGACCTTATATGAAGTTTGATTTCAACCCGCTAGGTCTCTGCTCTCGGAAGTTATGTTAACAATCGGGATAGTAATGGGAGGGTATATTTCCGTCTGGTGTTCACACCAGAACACAGAAGTGGTTAACAAACGGGGCAGATAAGTTTGGTCCAGCTAAACAGACATATTTTGGACTACAATTGTGAATGGTTGCGACTGAATGGTATGAGAGACCGGTTAGAATGAAGATGGTCTTCCTGTTCTTACACGCAACTGTAAATTTTGTTCATTTTCACGGATTTGAACATTATCTTATGCTTTGCTGTTTTCTTTTGAAAGTTGCGCATATGTCGAGCAGGTGAAAAAGCGTGAACGAACAATACGTGATTCATCCATTTGTCCTCAGCAAGTCATACTCTCAAATGTTTCGTAACCGAAGTTTTCTCTACGGAGCCCTCTAAGTGAAGAGCATGCGAGCACAGTTTGTGTACTTTGAATGAGTCATCTCACAATCCCCATGAGGCAACGTCAACCCCCTTGCAGCAGAGCATATTTCCATCCATATCTATGCATATCTGACCTGTCAGAAGCTTGCTATCTAGCGCCTTCTTGACCTAAGCAAGCTGGGTCGAACGTCGGTACTGAAAAATGGTGTGGATGGATCTTTCGCCAGCTTTCGGATGCACATGTCTGTATGCAATTTGAAGTAAACGCAGTTTTCTCTCGGTGGGCCTTCTAGCGCTGCGATTTTCTTGCTAGTGAACTTACGCAATTGCATCTGGTAGCAACTTACGGCCATATGCCGTGGAGATAGATGTGTCATCAGGTTAGCGGTCACGATCCAAAGTGACCTGGATGACAGAATGAAACATGTTGGGAGCAAAGGACCTACAATGGGTGTAAGCTTACTGATTAAAGCAATGGTGGTAGAAGATAGGTTGTAAGATGAATTCCTAGGGATGTGGGCGGACGTTTGAGTGGAGGACTCAAGAACCACGGTTTAATTTGGCGACAGTGCTGTTTGCGGACATATATATAATATATAATATATAATATACAATGCCGTTGCTGGGAGGACGACACACCTGACGTGCCCAACATTTCGTGCGACACTATGCCGATTTGAAGACAAACCAAGATGTTAAACTAGCGCGTACGACGCGAAAAGAGGCATCAGCCTGGTTTGGATGGATCCATTGAAATGTAGCAGTCTTCCCGAACAGTGACCACTCACACGAGACAACTTGAATGTTCTTGCTTAGGATATTCTTCCTCTTGGAAACAAGGCCCACTACTGACCGTACGAGCAAACTGTAATATAGGTACCTCAACTTTTCGTAACAATATTAATAATAATGCCATCACAGCGGAAAACTGAAGCTAGCGAACAAATCTTGTAACCTTGCCTCATAAAACCTGCATTACCCATAAAAAAACACCATCATCGTCCACGAATATTAATAACATGTCGAAAGTTAAGACAACTACGCTAGAAAACTACGAATATACAGACATCACCTGGAGATGCGCCCCACTTGTACCCGCTTTCACGGGTAACATTTTGAGTTTCTCAAGCATCAGAGACTACAAAGCGTTGCATGAATACTTCGTCACATGTGCCATTAATGCAAACACGCTTACAAACATGTTTACTAATTTGTGGGATTGCACTGGAATAATGCATTGGAATAATCCATGCTGAAGGAATGACTTTCCGAGTGCTGTGGAAGGGTGGTTTACAGTGGAGTCCAAAGAAGTCCTCAAAGATGAAGGAATTTTCCCCTGGACAACACACTGTGATCTTCTAAATTGTTGGCGTGATGCTGTGTACCCAAGAGAGATGACCGAATTTGGTTGTGTAAAACCCAAGATTCTGTTTGAATATTTCAGTGTACAGTGTATACTTTTTGAAATAACATTATGAGCAGACGTCAGAGTTGAGAGAAAGCAACTTACAGTAGTGTAAAGACGTCCTGTTAGTAAAATCTATCTATACTGGAATGCTGAGAAGCACATTTATTCCTTATCGAGAATAAGAATAGCACTGCGCATCTCACAAAACTCAAACACTTTTGAACCCGCGACCTTCTGGCCAATGGTTGACTACATAATCGCTCGGATGCGAGTGGGATTTCCCGGGTTTAGGGCTCTCTGAATTTTAGGAGAGGCGCATTACTGATGCTTCTCAATAAGGATGAAACAGCCGGTTTTCTGTATAACTTGACTTCACTGAGAAAATCTCGCTTATAAACTTCCGCCTAGACTTTTAACGTGTATTTCAATGATAAACATACTCTGGGATGAAACCGTCGAGCAGAAAAGTGAGTGTAGTCGGTCGATCTTTCGAAATGTTTCTTGGGATTACTCAACTGGCAGACCGTTTCCTCTTAAACAGATCATCATTTTTAAGCAGAGTATACTTTTAAACGATCCTTTTAATCAGTGTATCTATGAGACATGGGGTAGTAGGGCTTCACGCAGTAAAGTGGCCGCCTGGAGACACTCAACAACAATGAGTCTGTTTTGCTTCTTTTAGGAGAGACAAATATTCAAGTTCCAAGAAGAGGCTAGCTACAAATGGTTTCATTTGACTAATGGCCTATACTGGACGAGGTGAATTAGTCGTGTGCTATACAGATGAAAATCTTGTTATACGAACTAGGTAACTTCGGAAGAGCAATTACGTCTTCATGTCATGTGGGGATTAGCATACATTAAAATGCTTTGAAATGATTTTGCATCATGCTCTTCGTTAATTGGACATTTAGCGTCAGAAGAGGAGTTTGGACGTGACTTCTGAGAAAGCATCAGTTTTTGGCCAAATCGCAGAAGATCATTCTTTCTAGGGACTCACTGTGCTGACTTCCGAGGCCTGCAGACTTTCCTGATGAGGTCACCACAGACCTTCGGCAACGAATTAAATTGAAGCACGCCGAGAATTTTAGATTCGACCTTTCATACCGGTGAGTGAACACTTTAGATGTACTGCCTTTAGTTGGCTGATGAAATGGAAGTGCCTTGAAACATGGACAATGACCAACACACTAGTTTCTTCTGTCTGGAGGCTCGAGATACGTCCCTAGTTAAGGCGCCAGCTAATGGACCGGGAGGTCCGTGGTTCGAACCAAAAATCAGCATCTCGACTGCCCCTGTCTAGGCTTGGGCAACCTGACAGTATCCCAACTCTCCTGCCTCCTTCCGTTGGCATGGCAGCAAAGCACTGAAAGGGTGCTACAGTTGAACGACTTCTGTCTGGGGCATGTAATAAGTCAAAGGTTTCTAGTATGTTGGAACGATGCATAAGCACCAAGGGAAATGATTTTCTTTGAAAAACAATCCCTAGAGCATTTTACCCGAGTAGTTTGCCTCATGATGGCCCTTCAGCACCTGAGCATGGAAAACATTTTTTCTGTTTCCTAAAACCTAATTCAAAAATGACTGTTTAACCATTGTCTAGGGTTCATAGTGAAAATTCAGTAACCACGAACAAAAGGCATGATTGCACCGTGTATTAGATGTTGCTGCGCTTGCAACGTGTATCCCATTGTTTCATTGTTCGTTGGTTGGGCTGGCCACTCCTCCCCAAACACTTTTGCCCACACTAAAACTTGCTTTCTCCCCCAGCCTATCCCAATTGGGTGTCTAGCCATGCGTGTTCTGCGGTGCAGATCGATTTTCGCACTGTCTAATTATTCCAGGTGCAGATGACTCTGTGTGATTGGTCGTGCGGCGCATAACTGCCACTGATTGATTAGACAGCCGCTTTAAAGTACACCCAAAGTTGCTGGTTTGCCCACTTCATTTCGGTCGGTTACTAAACTTTTCACTGACGAAGAATTCGCAAAAATGGCGAATCGAATGATGGATATGGGTATGGATGTTCAGGTCAACCGCCGGGTGAGTAACTCTCATAAATTTTTTTTTGTCATTGCCCTGTCCTACTCACCTTCATCAGTGGCAGAAGGCATAGGCCGTGTCGACAGGCCCACATTTGGTTTCAGGGTTGTGATGTTTCGAACACGGTTAGGGACTGTCTACTTATTATCTCCAACTCGTTGCGCACAGAAATGCTACATTCTTCGAAACATTCATCTCCATCGGGATATCGGTACAGGAGGGATACGAACTTGTTCTCTTCTAAAGAATCAGTCCTTCAAGTGTTGTAAGGAGGTGCTGGTTACTGAAGCCTCCAAAACTTCTAAACTGACATCATTAAGTCTCAAGCAAAGTAGAGCAATGGGTTCTTCAGGGCTGACTAGCGGTAGAAACTTCTTCAGGTCAGCTATTTTGAAGGCACATGGTCTGGTTAAGTGGTATAATTGGCTGAAAATTGGACAGGTGAATGCGGCTAGAGTCACATCTTTGTTTCCGGGACTGGGGTTACGCCTGTTTGCTATCCCCTGAAGCTCGTCCGTTTGGCTGGCTGAAAGCTTCGCTCGTTTGCCCGCAACCTTCATCTTTTTGAGCATATTCACCATAAAATATTCGAGGAGTTCCGTGATCAACCAGAGTGTCAGACTCTTACGAAACAAAGGGGAAACCCGGTCTTAATAAATGAAAGATGTTAGCACAACTTTCCATCACAAATTCGACATGACCACTTGAACCAGACGTTTGCAATCGAGTTATAAGTCTCAGTCAAACAGGAAGACAATTTCTGTTAGTTCACAACAAAAAATTTAGGGTCTTAAATTGATTACCCACGATCAGTTTAGGATCGCAACACATCTTCTCATTGAACTGACGATATATCATCTAAGTTTGGTTGTTGATCTGTTCACCGAGCTTGAGAGTTGGATTGCAAACGTTTCATCACCAATCGAGGTGACATTTTCAATGCCGTGTTGAGTGAGTGTAAGTCTCTATTATTCGGTAGGAACTTTTAGCGAAACCTCAAAAGCGCTTTTTGTGTTATTGGCATGAATGTACTTGTGCCCGAAATTTTGTGGCGAAATTTCGCTAATTTCTAGACAGAGCATACTACTTATGAGGTTGTTGAATACTCTTCGACAGCCCATGACCGGCTTCGACTTTTTTTGGCCTCATCAAGTCCGCTTAGTCCCCGAGGTACCATAGACAGTATGTTCTAATTGAACCCTGATTTATTATTTTTATTTCCGCAAAATAGTCAGAAAATGTTAAAAATGCGCTTTCTTAATAGAAGAAGGGGGAGTGCTAACAACACCAAATTGTTGTTATATGATTTTCACGGTCAGTCTGTGAGTAAGTTTCCACAGTATCTTTAAGCTCTGAACCAGGCCAATCCATGACTCTGATCGTGGAGCAAAAGCATCTCAAGCTGCGTTTGGGTATTTAGCTATTGCCGTCACATTAGTCATTATGGATGGCAGTTGCCGATCGGAAATGCTTTGGATCTAAGGAAAACCCAGTTCCACAATTTTTGTGATAGACCATAAAGGGTGTGCAACTACGACTTTACCCCCAAGCTGTTTCAAAGGCTAACATCCGAGGAAAACAAAGTGGACGTCAGAAGACCTCTGACCAGTACTTTTGAAGCCTATTTTATGGTACAGTAACTCCGTGCTCTCGATGTTCCGTTTCGTCATCGGTTGCTCTGACAAGCTCAGCTTTTCTAAAATTAACATTGGATGTGTTCGACGCTGACGGCCGTCTTTTCTTCTGGTCAGAAGCGAAGTTGACAAAACTGTCGGAGTCACATTTCTTTCCATAGGTTCTGTTGGCACGTTGGTTGTGCGATAGCATGATAGGAGACAGTAGTTGCTAGAGCCTGTTTAAGCCCTGTTGACAGCGTGGCCCCGATAATACAGGCCCGTGGTGCCGCTGGGTTGAGGTTGAGCGCGGCCGATCGATTGATGTCTCACCAGCAGCGATCTTAGACCACGATCTGGGTCTTATGGTTTAGCAGGCCTCACCTACAAAAACTTCGGGTTGTTGACTTCCTCTCGTTTTTATCTGTTCAGTATTTGTCTTTGAATCTGAATCGAATTCAACAGTCTTGTTTAATCTCCTGGAGTGACTAGCTACGGTTGAATTTCCTGCTCAACAGTTCACAGAGTCAATAACTGCTTCCTAGCATCTAGAATTTGAGCAGTAAAATGCTTTCCGGTCAATCACAACTATTCACACTTTTCCTATTTTTATTCGGTACGTTCTTGTGTCGACAGATCGTGACGCACAAAAATGAATTTTTTTACGTGACGCAGACAGGTTATGGTGAAAAGTCGATTCCGCTGGAAAGAATCTCATAGTCATCCAATAGTGATAACTGGACTTCTGTTAGATGTTTCCGTTCAAGCGTTTCACCGGATTTCATCGCAGTGCAGAGAATTTTTTCCTGACTTTTCGGCCAACACAAGTCTACCAACTTTGGACGAGTGATCTATCTTTTACCTAAATACATGCGTAAAAATTCTCGTCATACTTGCATTTTGTGCAACTAACTACGAGTAAGTGAACTGTGTAGTCTAAATCAGCTAAGACTCCTCTTTAAATTATACTCTATTGAAGGACGCACTGCTTTCTACTTGTCTGTCCAATTTTCTGTTTCTACAACGAACCGTGCAAGAACAGTGCTTAGTACAAACGCCAACCAGGATGTCCCTATCAGGGTGTTTGATTGATTTAATAATACACAGCCTACATGGATCACGTCTACCGAAGTCACCAGTATGCTAGAAAGGAGTGCACTCAAATAAATAATAGGCTAAAGCTCAGGATCTTTGCCTGATTGTAAGCTACTGCAGTCAGCAATCATAGATTAGCAGGTTGGTTTGACCTCAGGGTCCAACATCCTGTTCAGCCATTAGTATTCACATGTTCTCGGACTCTTTGAGATCCCAGCTGTCGATCAATCGAAGCCTTCACTGTGCGCTTCAACGAAAACCGATGGAACCATCAGGTTAATTTGAACTTAATGTGTATTTCTTTCCTCTTTATAAACGATTACATTTGTGGAGTTTAAAAAACGACAAGCAAATAGTTTGAACAATCTTGCACTGCACAGTTGATTCATTGTTCCCCTTTTCGATCTCACATTCAATGACGGTCCTGGCTGAACAAAAGTCTAACACTACTACTGACACCAATATAGTAAGCAATTGCTGTTCGGCAGGCGAGAACGATGCGACATCAGACTTTAGGCTGCACCATACAGCCGATTCACGTTCATCATGAATTGTATATAATTTGGTTTTAAGAGTAGTGCCAGTAGTAGAAGCCAGACAAATCAACTCTATGTAGGTGTGTATAAAGGAATTCAAATTCACTTGAAATTTTCCTCCTTTCTTCGCAAAGTATGTTGTAGTTGCAAAGGAGCTTACCCGACATTTTATTATGCTATGTAACTGCATTCTGGCGATACCGCCATTCTCTCCTTCCCCTAAATGATGATCATTTTTTGGATCGGAAGCAAACACTTCATCTTCATAGCTGGTGCATCAAAGAGGTTCGAATGAAGCCTTAGAGCCTTGTGGACAAATCGGAGTACTGACTTGCAATGGTGCTTGGAATTAAACAGACACTTGATAAACTGGTGCGAAAGAATTATAAGGCTCAGTCCGCTTTAAAATGGCAAGTGGATTCTTCATCAAAAGTTTATAAATCCAGGTACTGATGTTTCACCAGGTGAAAAATGTCATTTTCGAGACTTTGGGTTTAGAGAGGTTTAAACTTGGTGCGAAGTATTTAAAGGGTCACTGCAGTTCATCGACTTTTTTGCCTTTAGTTTAGTACAACAGCCTTTATCATCGAAGTGTAAGCTTTCTAATCGTTTTTCGAAGGTTACCTAATACCTCTGTAACTTGAAGAGCCGAACCTGTCGTGTCATCGAGAGTGTGCTGCTGGCGACGCCGAACAAACATTGGGTTTCGGATCAAAGTTAAGGAATCATACATGACAGATAAAAGGAACAGCAAGAAAAGTTGAAACGATAGTAAAACGCTGGAAAGATACCCCGTTGACATGGAATTCAAACGACTAGGCAAAGTGATTTCTTATGTCAACCAAGAGAGTAGAAAAGAGCTTTTATCCTTTGCAGTCTTCGTTCGTTTGTGTGACAGATGGCGCCGTCAGTTAAAGAAAAACTGGATGGTTTTGTTACAATTTGGCCCACACAGCGCAAAAAACCGATGGGTATTAATTTAATTACGTGCACTGTCCTAGCGGTTTTGAAAACAAACCATCCGCAAGATGTCGTTTCGTACTGAATCTGCTTCAAACCAATGGAATGTGGGGAGTAAGGGTGGCTGTGATGAGTATACACTTTTCACAAGGTCCATCTGTCCCCGAAAAACTAGTTCATCACACGAAGCTTAAGAAGTCACATGAACTTTCTTTTGGAGAGAGGAGCTCATCTATCTTGACGAAAAAGCCATGTGGTTGGCTCTTGAGAGACCCAGTTATGTTTAACTTGTGTTTGGTGACTTGTATTTTATTTCCACTAGACAAAAATGTCTTCCTCTTGAAGATTTTTTTGAAATTTACTGTGGTGTGAAAATGATGTACAGTTTTACTGAACGGTACGCAGGACAAACAGACAGCGAGTGTCTCAATGGGGAGCTTATTGGAACCGATGCTCACAGGTCTACTTATGGACCATTTGGAGCATAGACTGGTCACATCAAGAGGAGGGGATTTTATAGTCTGGTCAGTAAGGTTTACAACTACCTGAATGTACAGTAGAAACCGAACAAAACGATTGAATAACTTTCCGTGATGTGCTCTATCCTGACATCCTAAATGAAGCATTTTCTGTACGCGAAATTTCGTCCCATTTATTTTATTATGTAATCGTATCAAGTTTTTAACTTCATACACTTTATTTTCCAACTTCTTCACCATGACGGCATACCTGCCATGCTACCTATCAGCCCTTCCATGACTCGTCTGTGTCATTCGTCAACGTGACTTCGGATGCTTTGACTACCCTGACCGCTCGGGCCAATCACATCAATCGTAGCACGTAACATGGCCTTGGGAACTTTTGCGAACACGCCCGCATTAAGTTCACGTCTTATCTTAACACTGAAGGGGTAGAATGTCAGAGAATAGTGAAATGTCTGTGCGAAGGACACCTTAAACAGGATAAACACCATTTCCCAATCTCACCACCAGGAACGGACTTTTCAACATGTATGTTAATTCAACCAGTGACCAATGTTCCCCTCTTGGGAATGATTCAGAATCAGAACACCAATGCAGAAGAGGGTGACCTTCTTTCGAGGGTTCCTCTTGATCCTAAGTCCTTGTCATTGATAACAAAAAGACAATTACAAATTACTAGATTTTAGCCCATTTTTGAATAAGAATGGCAGTAATGCAGTTCCACTTCACAAACCAGATGCCTTCTTACGCAAGGACAAAATTAATTGGATTCCACAGTTGAGCAGACGTACACAGAGTTCAGACATACATACAGACACCTGGGGAATTGATCTCTCTCTCCTAAAGACTGAGGATTTGATAGATTCTTAGTTAGGCAAGTAGTTTCGTCCATATTTTCATCTTCATCCCCTTTGATCGATATTCTAACAGGGAGCTTTTGCAGCCATACTACGTCAAAAATTCACTCTACCGGAGCTAGAAGATCCTAATGATTCCACGTTTTAGGGATAAGACGGTCATTTTTGGAATACAGTGCTCTTCAGGTTGGTTCTACAGGATGGTTTTATCCTAAAGGACACTTTTTCGAACAAGGCACTTTATTGCAAGTCAATTTTACTGCAAAGTAAGTCGTTGTTTCTAGGGGATTTAATTAAATCCAAGCTGAATCTCTTAACGCTAATCATTCTCAAATGAATATGTTGCACGAGGGTTGTCATATGGTTTAGTTGTTATTCGAGATGTCGAAGTATACTTACTTGACACAACGCTACTTATAATGTTGTTGAAAACCCTTCGACAGCCCACTACCGGTTTCGTTTGGTGGAAATTCGGGAAATAGACGTGCTTGATCTGCCCCAAGAAAGAAGGACCGCTAGTGGGCTGTCAGATAGTTTTAAGCAAACTTACAAGCAGTTTTGTGTCAAGCAAATAGTGGACTCCACTTTCGAGGTTTTACATTTGTGTCAGGTCCTCCAAATTTGTACACCAATCAGGAATTCGTGATTTCTGGACAACTTCACCTTGTAGTGGAGTAAACTTCTGGAACCATATTACAATTCAAGAGAAAATTACTTGTCATATGGAAACGAGTCTCCTCTATTTCATACTTTGCCTTCTTCCCTTTTCTTCAGCTGAACAGTAAATACGATGCCGCTAGCGAGCAGGAAGCGATCGGATGGGTCAACAAACTGACCGGAGACAATGTGCCGCTTGGCAGGGAAAATGTATGCGCTAGTCTCAAGAATGGTCAGACACTGATCAAGTAAGTGTGTCATGAGACCTGTCTAGACTCTACACATGTTCAGGGGGATCCGACTTTGGAAAACGTGGTTTGTAGTAGACACCGACCAAAGGAAATTTCATCAAAGACACTGAGGAGATAGTCTGTGCTGCGATAACTTAGTTCACAGATTTAGTGGGTTATTGCTAAATCCTGTCCTGTTGTCAATGTAGTGTTCAGTTACTTCGTCTTGCGAAGCCGCAAAGGACGTGTGTTTTCGGCTGATACGTTTGAACATTTTGGTGTTGCACAGATTTCCTTAAAACACTGATTCTTGCTTACGCCATTAGTGAAGTAATTCAAATAAACCGGCAACAAATGAAACACAAACACCACATTTCCTGCTATCGTTTATTACTATTGAGTGTATTATTTTTCTTAGTAAAAAAAATTGATTATGTCACCTCAGTCGAAAGGACGAAAAGCTTGAGTCTTCAAGAAAATGTTGGCTTTTCACGAGCGAGTAATCAAAGTCGATAAAGACCATCCCCTTTCTAGGTTTACCTTATAAATTAAGACTTTGGATGTCACCATGCTGCATGCATTGAAGGTGTAAAACGCTATTACGGTCGGCCGACTGGTCGAATCAGCAGCCAGCCTCCAGCTGTGGTCTATATGTCTAATGGCCACGTATCCAACCCTTAGGGATTTAGAAGACCTCGATTCTTGATGAGTTCTGATCTCGATTTGGTAAGTCATTGAGTCAACAGAAAGCTAGCACAATAATCACCAACATGTATGTTGTGACAAGCCACAAGGTTTGCTTTATACGGAAAGTTCGATGAACCACTTTCTGGCTAATCTCTCCCTGGACAGTTTTTTTCGCAAATTCTTTACCGGTCCGTTCCATTTTGCAGTGCAAATATTTCGTCATTTTCTTGTAAAAATAGATTGATCAATATTGTGTACGAAGGCACGACACAACTCCCACCAGAGGCCGCTCGCCAGAAACGTCCATTCAAAGCAAACACAATGTCGGCTCCCTTCAAGCAGGTACGGTTTTTCAACTCTCTTCTGTCATAACGTTCACCCAGTCGCAAAGTTATTTCGTCTCTACTAATACAGTCATTTATTTGCCAAGTCGGTCGTCAAGGCAGATACCAGATGAATCTGTTGCTTACGATGTATTTGTTGAATTCCGGGTATTTCGGGCTAAAGTGGGACATAAGTTTGACGGAAACTCAAGGACTGCGTCTACTTGATCAGCCCCAAAGAAGGGCGAAAACGGTCGGGGGTTGCCGAACATTTTCCGGCTACCTTGTGGGTAGTGTGTTACGTTTACACAATGTATTGCGATACTGGAATTTCGTACCAGCTGAAACTTGAGGTGGCCTGGAGCAGCACCCTCAGTTGAAGAAAAACTGTTAAGCTAGAGATTCAGCAATCGGAACGCAAATGGGTGTATTCGTTGAATCTATCCCCTCTCTGTGTTCACCACTCCTGAGGTGTGTATAGACTTTTTTTTATCCAGTTTGTATGCCCCTTCACTTCTATTCAGAATTGGTATTTCATCTGAGCAAATCGAATTTACCTGACCTGGTTGGAATTGTCTGGCTGAATTTCCGCTCTCTCCTGTATGGCGCTCAGCTCTCGAAGCGCGGATGTCAGATCAGATGCGGTGTCTTGCTGGTAGCCGTCCGCATCACGTGTTCAGTTACTGAATGCACAAAGTCAACGTACCAAGCTGTTTAACATACAATGGCATGGTGGAATCCGGAAGTTTAATTAGACCACGTGGAAAGTGACATTTATGGATGGTCCTGACAACAAAGACCGTAATTATGTAGGAATAAACACGTGACCACGTTCTTCGAGTGATTCACGGCAACCTCGATAAGTTTTGTGCCGGCGAGCCAAGGAATACCGGTTTATTTGTTTTTTTCTGATAACTTGGATAAGTAACGCGATACAACAGCACAGTTTCGTGACCGAGTGAATAAACCTCAGTATGAAAAATAGTGAGCAAGTGAAACTTAAGATGATCGACTCGGTTATCCGGAAAGTTTATCGAAGTCTATTTCTGTAATGTGATCTCACCTCGCAACCGTCTGTAGTTCTTATGGCACTGCTTTCGGCGACAGTAAAGCGTGAAGTAACGGGGTATGAAGTTTCTTCTGCAGGAGGGTGCAATTATTCGACGACGGTGAAGACAAAGTGAGGACAGGTGCTGTCCGTCAGACGTTGCAGAAGATTGACATTCGTGACAGTGAGCAAACACAAACCTGCGGGAAGCCCACTGAGCAATAGTTCTGTGGCTTTACTAGGAATAAAACCGGGTATTTTCCCCGGAATAGTTCAGCGATTAGGGCGTGAACTTACTGACCAGAAGGTAGCAGTTCGAATAAATCCTAGCTGTGCCCAGCCTGCAGTCCACCCTAAGGCTGAGATTTTGTCAAGTTGTCCAATCCTTGACAGGAGCGGTCGGAAGGCGGGGCTGCGTTAGAGCCGCAGATCTTCCGATCAGTTAGTTAGAGCCTTAATCACTGAGTTATATCGCGTGGTTCGAGCACAACCCCGGCATCTTTACTGCTCCTGTCTAGGCTTGGGCATCACTGTGCCATCTCAGTCCTCGTCGGTTTGCATGGCAGCCAGGCACCGAAATGGTGTTACAGCTGGACGACGAGGAATGATGACGACGTTAACAAAGTAGTTTCTTTCTCATCAGATGCTTTGTCGAGTGAATCCGATGACAATTGCGTTTCGCCCTTGATAAATAAACGGAGACGTTTGTGGGACACACAAATCAAATAGGCAGGACGCTTTCGAATCACCTTCAGCTTCGTTGGTTGTGATTCCTGCAGTAGGCTGCTGTTTGTCCTTCATCGCTGATGAATTATCTGATTCCTGACTGATCTGTAGGCAATTTGTCCCGCAGCTTACTGATGGACACACAGAACCTGTCAGAGGGCATGCTGAAACACACCGAAAGCTCTGTGGTTCCAAGTTCATATTCCCCTGAACTAGACGCAAGAATTTATCGATGTCTTCTTCCCACGTATTGTAAGCCTGAAGAAAGTGACACTTTTCAGATGAACTTCATGTTATACCAACGGGGAGGGTGTTTAAAGACCGCTTGACCAAAAGGGTAGACCTAACAGACTCCATTTCAGTTTTTTGTACATGAAACATGTGAACAAAATCTGATGTTTCTTCAAGGGGATCACAATTTGAAGCCGTTTTAAGAACCCTAAAGTGTCTGTTGAATGGTTTGGGTGATTCCCGATCCTAGTAAGCGAACTATTGGTGCCCTTAACCGAAGCGTGTTCTCCTATTGATTATAAGGCACTACTGGTATTATAAGAGTCTAAATGAACATTTTCAGAGTAGACATCAGCTGGTGTCGCCCTAGATGAGCAACTGAACATGGAATGGTATGTGCACCAAAAGCACTTGAGTCTGAGCGGCTAGGCTTTCCTCATCTTGGGAGCCTCTTGGGAGGAAGCCTGTCTCACGTGATTCAAACATATTTTAGGACCATGCTGTTTCAGGCTCATCTGGGTATCACACTCTCTTTTGTGACACTATTTTGGAGGGTACCAATGTATTTCAAAGCGAGGTCATCTTGTTAGGATTTATCAACCAATTTTTTAGTCTATGGAATTCAATATGTTGGATTCCAGCGGAATAAACAAAGCTCAGGTTGATCAAGTGTCTAGCACATTGGAAAACAATTAAGCCTGTAAGTAATCAGGCTATTTCTCATTCCTACTTTCCTATTTTTTCTCAATATATGATCCATTGTGGGTTCTGGCTTCTGTTTCTGCTGAATGTAACGGTCAGTTTCCGAAAGACCACATCTAGAGTAGGATGACATGTGCAGCAGTTCAGACAGGGCCCAGAGGGATACATCTTTGACAGTATTCTCTCATCACCCGAAAACATAACATTCCATGTTCGAACACAAAGTATTATTATAAACTCTCTTCTTGTAAACAAGTTGTAAACAGTTTAAGGATGGGCAAACAAGTGTTGCATTTCACCTCACACTTGCGAGTGGAAACCGGTTGCATAACAATTACTTATTCGTGAGACGCTTTCGGTTCTGCCACTTCCCCCGTGCTTTTTTGAGGTTGGACTTCTAGAATGACATGTCTCGTGCAAAAATTGCCACTCTAAAAATGCAGTCTGCCACAGACTGAGTAATCTGACTCCGCCTAGATTTCGGATCTGGTAACTAAGTGATGAGCATGAAATGAGCGGTGATTCGCACGAATGTCCAAACAGACTGGTAGCAAAAAATCCTTACCATAGTGGGATCACGCCTGTGAAAATATCACTAAAGAGCAATGGTTTTCCAACGCAGCTTATCGAACGAGCCAGTAAGATCGAGGACAGTCCGCATTGACATTAAGCGGAAACTCTAACTACAGCGTCCATGCGTACGTTTCATACTTAACATCCGCACCGCATTTTTAAGAGACAACATGCTACAGACTGTCACTTAGGTGGACCATGCCGACTGTGAACTGTGTCCATACAGTTCAAATCAAATGGTGTAAACCAAGCTCTTGAGCTTTTCAAGGAATGCTACTGAACGGAGTAAATTAGAACGTCACCCAGTTTTGATAACTTGGTTAACTTGCGGTAGCAACTTGACCTGCATGAACAGGGATGTTGTGCGTGACGCCACACATAAGCACTGCCGAGTTATCCCCCATCTCGTCCGGGTGACAGATCTCGACATGCATCATGTGGCCCGATCTCTCCATTCCGAAGCCGGGAGTTGTCAGCCCCTCATGCACGGGTGGACACAGCAACCATGACATTTATGGCATTTACACCAGTCATATGACAACACACCGACTGGTTTTCAAACTCACTTGAGTACTACCTCAACGTCGTCGTCGGTACCTTGGCGGTGCAGATGGAAACGTGAAACAGTCTCACTTATTCGATTCACAAGGAAATCATCAGCATTTTCCGTCCACGTCAGGATGATCACAAAAATCACAGTGGGCAGCAGGCAATGTCCAGGAGAGACGAAGCCTTCCCCTGAACGATCGTACGAAGTACCGATACATCTCAATCTCACAGTCCAGATAAACGCTCAGTATTTATAAGTACGGTAATCCGTGTTTGTGAACAAAAACTATTCAAGAGCTACAAACCTGTTTCCTTTACTGGATGTTCTGTCCAGACCGGAGCCAAAATCTAACAAGGCCGGAGAAAATCCGTTTTATCATCCTTATAGTTTTTTTCGCGAATTTCGAAAGCACATTAAATGTGCTTGTTTTTAGTTGTCATCAAAAGCCTGAATGACTCAGGATTTCGTAGGCTTTTCCCTAAGTTAGTGGAGGTAACAAGGTTTAGCATATTTAGAAGCTTTTCGCCTCACTGGAAACTTATGGGTGTGTTCCACTCAGTCTCGGATGTCTATGATCGGTTTAATATGCGCCATTTTTTATCTTTCACATCTCAACAGAATGAGGAAGATTTGCAGTTTGCTGCTGAATTTCTTGTGACATACAGTTTTTTTTATCGAAATATTGTTCCTTGGTATCTTCTTTGAGTTCAGCGATGTTTTTATTCTTTGATTGCTCCTCATGGAAGCATAACGTGAATCTTTCTGGAGAGCGGACAAGTCCCACGCATTGTGGCGTTTGGGAGCACAACTTGTAAACCACGCATTTGCTTACTGCGATAATAATACTAATAATAATGGCAATAGTAATGACCTTCCATCTGTAACACCACTTTTGGAGCCTTTCTGTCATGCCACCTAAATGAAGCACAGAGGATGAGATACTGACAGGTTGCTCAAGCCTAGAGAGGAGCCCTCGAGATCCCGATGTTTGGATCGAGCCATGGACCTTACACTCAGTGGATTTGCACCTTAACCACTGAGCCATTGAGAGCCATCTGGCTTACTGTGCTTCAGCCTGTCCCGAATGAGTGACTTTCGGTAAACTTCGGCTCATCCATTGTCGAACTGAGGTCAGGGATACTGATAGGACTGTCAGCTACTGGTATCCGTGTGCCAACCAACATGCCTAGTTAGCAAATGCTTCCAAACCGGGGTACTGCAGTATTCTGCCTTGAACAGTGGCTCAAATTGCAAAAAAGTTTCGTATCACCAAATTTATTCACCTGGCATGGGTTGCTTTTATCAAGCGGGTGCGTTTCATTCCTGCTATGTGTTGACTGATTTGTAGCAGTGTTTTTCACTTTGGGAATCTTTTATTTGGGGTCAACCATGAGAGAGCTTTGTAACATAGGAGCCACTGAACAAGTTCATCGACGGACCTTGGGGAAAATAATTTAGAGTAGAACTACACTAAATCATGAAGGTGTTCACGGGGAAGTTGGGGGTACTTTTAACCGATTTATTTTTGAATTGAGTCTTCGATCACCTCTTATTAACCGGTTTTAGTGTTAGTATTTTAGTGTTAAAACCATTACCTCCCGTATCTTCCCTCGCAGATGGAAAATATTCAGATGTTTCTGAATGCTGCTGCAGCCTACGGTGTGCCCCGGACCAGCCTTTTCCAAACCGTCGACCTTTACGAGGCTCGCAACATGGCACAGGTCTTGAACACATTGTTGCAACTGGGAACTGAGGTAACTTGGTTACGCTACATCCACCATGGTTTTACTGCCTGTCATGTTTGACATACGGTATCTCGAGTGATCACGTGTTTCTCATTGCCCGAATCTGGGTCGAATTTAACACAAGTCACCTGACTTTACACTCACGTTAATGCCATTTGGCTCGGTCAGTGTGACGCAAATAAACGGTGTGGCAAAGCCTTCCATTTTTAGTATCTTTTAATCGACTGACATTCACTAGCCATTCCTTGATGTCAACCTTTTGGACTACGAATCGTGATGATTTCCCAGCCTGATAGCCACCAACTGAGTGGACAACTCACGCGGACGAAAAATGGTTACCTCAACACGATGAGTCAGGTCTGGAGGAAGACGGTCTAATATGGCAAACCATTTTGGTCTGGTATGCCAGACACTGTCATTTCCTTCACGGTGGACTAGCAAACAAACGTGAGTTAATGGCTGATAAAACAATATCTTGAAACAAGAGATAAATTTCATCAAGTTGCTCCACTTCCTGGATCGACTGAAGCCTTCAAAGTAAAAAAAATCTTGGAGTCACTTGTTAGGCCACTGACTGTGGCTTCTGGTCCAGAAGAGGCTCAATTCAACTCAAACGTGACTATTTCTTTTATCAACCTGTACCCAGGGGCTCAAATAGATAGCTCGCTGCATGGATTTCTGCTGTATTGACGAAACACTGTCCATGAACCTTATAGCGAACGAACCGATGAAGTGCGGAGACTAGGGTGATACTGGGTAACTTTGCCACGCGTGTCCCAGGCGGACAAAACTTGTACGTAAGTATCAAGACTTCAGTTCGGACGATTTCGTTGTCCTCACTGCTGTACAACAGTGAAACATCGAAGCTATAAAGAAGACGTGCCCGGATTCCTGGAAGATTTCACTTGTGGTTTCTTCAAATCAAATGGTCACCCCCAATCTCGAATGCCGAAATTATTCATGCGCCAAACACTGTTCGAAGCAAACGTCTTCTGATGCGAAGGTGGTTCCGTTAGTTAGGTCACTCGAAGCTCATATCTCAGAACAGTTTCTCAATGGTCGGATGAGGAACGGAGGTCGAGGTCGGGGACGCCCAAAATTCCATTGTTGAGACAGCATGTAAATAGGTTTAGAAAATTGTAACTCCCACTTTAGATCACCGGAGGATATGACAGTTGACATAGGGGTCTAAAGAATGGCTACTCACGCAGTACTTCTTGATGCTGCAAAACAGGCAGTCCATTTGGAATGGGTTCAGTCTCCCTGGCGGAGGCTCGACTTGAACAATATGCGGACGCACATGTCTATGTACGGTGGTCCTTGTAGGTTCCCAACAAGCTCATAATAATAATAATAATACATAATTTGTGTGTCACAAGGGCGCAAAAGATTGTGCCTCGTAACCAGTGGAAAACAATTGGAATAATGAGGATTTGCAAGTTCTACTGACAGACAGATTTCAGTAGTTAAAATTTTGGGCGCAAAACACTAACCAGGCATATTCACTTCGTGCACCAAAGTATTCGCACTAGAAAGATATGTCTGGCAACGTTTTAAGAGAACACATAAAATAGATCAAGTTAATGAACCTGGATCAACCAGACTGAAAGTCAGTAGTGAACGGTCAAAGCATTAGTCAAAACTGCTTTGGGTTAAAATGTTATTTGCTGGCCACATGAGTGCCAGCATTTTTATAAAGCTTTTCTGGATACAAAACCAGTCTTATAGATACCTATTTCAGTGGCTTCCATGTTGGCTAAAGTCCTAGGTGTGGATGCATTCGGCAACCTTGATGGAACTTTGGTTCAAAGGCGGTCGCAGGGTTGACATGCTGTCCCATATTACGGAGATGGGATAAAAGTAGACTGGTGATGACATGCCGATGTCGCTTAAGCATATCCACCGGAATGTGTTTAGACATCCGTCCGAGTAGCTGTCTCGTTGTGCCACCAAAACAACTCTCTTCACATGAGTAGATAAACTAGTATACACACAGAGGTATTTCGAAGAGGGAGCTTGTCCTTCAGGTGTTGTCTGTTGAGATGGTGAGTGATGAGGACGAGTTCACAAGTAAATAAATTAAAGTACTGGACCAGAAGAAGACATCAAAATATTTCTGTGTTCCTTTCGTTTACAGTCCTGTTGATAGGTTCTTTAAAGAACTTTGAACGGTGAGTGCAGACCAGTTGCTCTCAGGCCAGTTGTTTCAAACCGGTTGTGATCTTGCAATTTAGTCAAAAATCACTAACCGCTCAATTTTAGACTATTCAAAATTATCACCCTACCAGCAAAATTCAATCCGCTTCTTTTCCGTTACTTCTTCAAGTGTCAACGGAACAATTTCAACGGAGAAACCTGCGGACCAAAGCCAACTTACGAGAATAAACGGGAGTTTACGGAGGAACAACTACGTGCATCTGAGGGAATTATTGGGCTTCAGGCTGGCACAAATAAGTTAGCTAGTCAGGCTGGAATGAGTCACGGTGGACCACGGCATATTGCTGACATCAAAGTTGAGGCGGCCAGTAAAGAAGGTCAGTCTGTTCTTGGCCTACAAATGGGGTCCAATAAGGGAGCAAGCCAAGCCGGTATGAGTCATGGTGGGCCACGACATATTGCTGATATCAAGGTCGACCAAGCCAGCAAGGAAGGACAAGCTGTGCTTGGTCTACAAATGGGGTCCAATAAGGGTGCAAGCCAAGCCGGCATGAGTCATGGGGGCCCCCGCCACATTGCTGATATTAAAGTTGATGCAGCCAGCAAAGAAGGTCAAAATGTGATCGGACTTCAGATGGGAAGCAATAAGTTCGCTAGCCAGGCTGGGATGAGCCACGGCGGACAACGACACATTGCGGACATCAAAGTAGGAGAAATGTCGAAAGAAGGCAGCGGTGTCCTTGGAATGCAGATGGGTCCTACCAAAGACCAGGTTGCTTCACAATCGGGTATGAGCTTCGGTGCACAGCGTCACATCATCGATAGCCACTGAATATGTCGTTTGCAGGCAAGGGTCTCGTTGCATGGAAACCGAACAAATCGACATGTCTATTTTTATTAATTCATTCTTTCACCTCTCTGCAATATTTCATCATATCCGCAAAGGACTCTGGAAAATTCCGCAGTTTTCCAAACGGTCCTCTATTTCCCTTCAGGATCACATGTCACTAACTCTTCTCTGATTTGTTTGCATGAACGTGCTTATTCAAACTACATTGCAGTGTTTTCAGCTATTTACTTATTGCTTGCGAGTCACCGGTTTTCGTTTGCCGTTGAGCATTTCGAAAAAGTTACTTAAGTCTGAAATTAGTAGTCTATACAGACGGAATTTCGGATGTTGTCAGTACATTTATCTTTCAAATTTGATGCTGTTACGAATTTCTTGATTTAGAAAGACATTACAATTCATTATCTGTCTGAATAAAAGTGTTCGAAAAACCACGAAGTTTTTTTCGAAAATATTTGTCGCACTGTTCAGAAAAGATAGCGTTAACGTGTTAAAAATTCACAGCAGAAGAACTGGACTAGGTCTTAAGAACTTGTCGATGTAGTACACCAGATTTATGTTCAATAATTATCACGAAAATTAGTAATATCAGTTTCCGACATGCTGCACACTATTCATGACATAGTAGGTTCGCAGACATTGAGAGTCCATTGCCGGTACGACCTCCCGTGGCGCCCTCCTTGTGATCATGGTTCCTAAGTTTCTCTCAGCCTTATGTTTTACTTGGTTTCTAATTAAGCGACTGCTAACTGGTTTTGGTTACGAAACACTGTTGCTTATCTTTGTAAAACGCAGTGCGTCTGCGTCCTCATTTGTCCTAAAGAAAACACCGTCGAGGTATAACTGAATGTCTGTTTTCAGTGGCTGGTTCCCCGGTGGGGTGCAAATGTACCTTTTGTATTTTTTCGTATCTGTAGCTGAGAAGTCGCCGCAGCGTCGTCAGATCATTGATCAGGTGGCAGTTGATCTATTTGCCGATTGCAATTGGCTTGCAAGCTTCTCATCACCATGCGAGGAGATATCGTCGGTACGCGGTTGGGTTGGCGACATTCCCACTTCTGTTCACGCTTGCGTAGTTTCTGAAGACTGGATGATGGCTGCGACGTGACTGGTTGTTTGAAGATTGGCTAGTACGTAACTTGTTTGGTCCTTTCGAGACTTGGGTTGCGTCGTGGTCGTACAATGGCCGTTACAGTGCTAGTTAGGTCACTACAAACACTGCTTTTTTGTACCATCCAGCTGGTCCCAAATATAAACGAAAGTCAATTCGAGTTGTCGCAGAGATGTATTACTAAGGACAGTAGCGCGAGTTAGGAAGAGATCGTCAAATTCCGATTGTTTTTGCGTCTCCTTATCCTATCGTTCAGCTGTATGACCACCGCGTATTGTTCCATTGTTGTATTTACCTGCTTTTATTTACTGATTTCAAAGCATCTCAGTAGAATGATATCACAAACGAGAGATTCAGATGAGTCTTAATTCGAAAATGAATCTATTTAGCCAGGTGTAATTTGGTGTTCAACTAAAACATAAAGCTGACGGAAACTCGGGAGTACGTCTAGGTACTGAGTCCTAGAAGTGTGCTGTCGAAGAGTTTCCAGCAACCCTATACACAGTGTGTCATGTCGAGACAAGCAGCAACAGCACCCTTTCGGAGCATAGCTTCCTAGCTTCCATGTCACTGGAAGGGAGCACGAGGGCTCAGATACTGTCGGGTTGCCCAATCCTAGACAGGAGCAGCCGAGATGCTGGGGCTCGAATTAAACCTTCTGGTCAAGACAAGACCCGCTGGATTTGCTTGGAATTCGCTTCCTTGACCCCTCGGCGTGTGGTATATAAAGATTCCTCTGATCGCCAGTCTCAGCTTGTCCCTCCACCGTCATCAAGTTTCCATGAAAATCTGGCATCGCGTCATTAAAGAAGTCACCTCGTTTTTAACCCTATCTGTCGGTTTGGCGTCACATGTTCTTTTCCTCCCCCAAATGGACCAGCAGTTCAAGTTTTTCCTTCCATGAAGAGATGTAAGAAATATTGTTGATTATCTGAAACAGAATACAGCGGAATTCACAGGGTGATCTTATTCAATTACACAATCGTCAAGCACACAAAAGCTTTGTAGAACTTCTCACAAAGAATCCTGATGGATGACTATGGTCAGTATATGTGGGACTATCCTAATCTATATCAGCGCCTAGCACGTGTCCCCACTTTAGAGTTCTAACGACTATAAATATCTCCGATCGCAATGCCGGTATCCGCTACAGGTCATTTTGATGCGTGGCAGTCTCGACCATCGACTCTGAACTCTTATGTTCTCCATTACAAATGTAAAATCTATTTCATATTTACCCAGTTCATTCATCAAATCCACGTTGAAGTTGCAATCTGTACCCTATCCTCGTCCTATCCAAATTGTCTCGGCTTAACTTGCCTTGAATTGTCAATAAGGCAGCGCGTCACCTGATCGACGGTTAATGGCCCTGACTAGACGTTAACAACTTGGAGTCGGAGTTGTGTGAGCCAAATTTGGCTGACTGTCTAGTAGCAGAAAGCGATTACTGTTTACCAAAACTGTATTTACCAATATTTCAAACAAGCAATGGATCTTTCCCAGATAAGCCCCGCCAAAAGTTAACCCCCGCCACCCAAAAAAAGATTAGAAAAAAGATGATATGAAAATTGTATTTTTAATTTTCATTGAAGAGGGTCAAATTGGGACATGTCATTAATAGTTTGCATGAAAAGGTCCGTTTTTCGATACCGTTACCTCCAAACGAACTCACACAAGTAGCTGTCCAATAAAGATCGGTGTGTGCCGTATTGGCGTTTATTCTGCATCTTGTAGACGTGCCAAAGAGATTCGATGGTTTGTGTGTGAGCTCCAGTCGTTGGACCCACAAAGTTTTCGGTGTGATTAACCGTTTCACGAGTATACTTCATGTCAATCATCGTTTCAATTCCTTGGTATAATGCCCACATATCGGAGATGATGATTGAGCCGGGAGCGATGCAGGCCTGGATTATGTCCATCAAAGTGGCCGCAGTTCGATCTGGCACTGCATACATGAACACCTCTTTAGTTTCCCAGCAGATCCCCCCGAAAATCTACTGCTGGGGAAGGACTCGCCCTGCGTGGTTTTCACGGCGAGATATTAAGGTTTCATCGATCTCGACGTGTAGACCTGGGCCGCCTATAACTCTTGGAGTCTGCAAAAGCCGCCAGGCGCAAACTTCGCGAAGGAAGTTCTTCCACTCAACAGCGGTCGTGTGGCTAATAGATAATTCCTCTGAGCAGAATTTGCTTTTTGGATCAGCAATAACTGAATAGAATTACTGTCCTAAACTCCATCCTAGACCCCTCCAGCCAGGTTCCCTTTTCGAAGACCGATTTCTTGCCGACGCTGTCTGGTATTACGCCTCCACCTGCCAGAAACAGTTGAAAGTGTCATTTGGTGGCCATTGTTGCATAAACGTTGCTGATGGATCACTCCGTGGATTTTCAAAAAACGTATTGCCGTCTCCTTGTCACGAACGAGAGTTGAAAGCGTCAGAAAGTTCATTTAAGGTTTTACATCGGAACGGAGAAAATTTCTGCGCAAAATGAGCCTAGATACGGATAAGGAATTGTTTTAATCAAAAATAGGTCAAGGTTGTGGCGTACATCAAATTGGAGCTGACAAAAAGTGGCGGGGCGTAACTTTCCTCACGTGCACTTTTTGCATTAGTGGCGGGGCTTATCTGGAAAAGATAAGCCCAGTGATAATTCGGCGAGACCAACCACCAACAGCTAGAACTGCATCCCTTATTTGGACGCTTTCGTGGTTCGTTCGCATGCCAGTTTGCTGAACTGACCAGAAGAAGCAGATGTAGGCCCCTGCTGAACACGCCTGATTTCTTCATTCTTGCTGGCATTTTAAGAACACCGAGAACCTGTTTTTGCAAGTGTTACTGAATTTTTATTCTTGTAGCATAACCAATATCAGAATGTTCTGATAAAAAGTTTGAGCGAGTAGTGAATGTGGTCTTACGATTTCAAGCCATGGCAATAAACAGTTGGTGCGAATTATACCACTCCTGTTGATTTTTTTCGTGGACGGCAGTTTTCAGTGACTTAGACTGTGATGATGGGCCTCATTTTCTATGAACCGAGTCCGAATCCCCGCGTACGCGCCTCAGAACTAGCTGCCGACCTCCAGGACGAGTGAACATCTTGTCTGTGGAGCGTTCACGAGCATTCAACCACACAACACGGGGCATCGTGATTTGAATTCAGCGACTGAAGAATGGGTGTCACTGTACTCGGTCAAGGTGAACATTATCTCACTGCGGATCAGAATAGCCGTTTGGTCCTAAAAACTACGAGTTTCACTCACCCTCAAGATTTTTCAGATGAGCCGTGCTCATGACTGCCAACAATGCTTAACAGCTGTATCATGCACTTTCGTCACCTAGAGACTACAAGTACAGGGCAAAATCTCAAATTAACCAGTAATTTATTTCCAGACAACTCGGCAGAATGGCACTTAACTATCGAGATATCCTAATAATATCTCTAAAACTCCGGAACATTTACTTACCCGAAAACGGTGGCACACGGTGTCCCCTCCAATTCCGAACAGAAAGTCTAAACTCATTCGGTGGCATCAGAAAAACAGTCAGAGTGTAGGGAGGGGCAAAGAACCTGCCACCAACACACACACACACACGGATGTGTTTGAGAGGAAGTCATGATGGAGTGGGGCATTGTAAAACGTGTACCATTGAACAAGGTACCATTCAATCAGTATGAAGTGCAGATTAAATAACAATTGTATAGCCAATATTCAGGCCGTATAACCACTAGCTCGCACCGAACGAGAGAGTAGATGTCACTGAAGACCATTCCGTATTCATCACATATTCGACGAAATCTACATGACCAGAGTCAGTCATTTTAGGCAGTGACTGTTTATTTACGCGGTCCTAGCACATTTTTCACCGAACAGTCCTTTGTACGTTTGTTCAGCCATTGTTATACCAGGCTCCCGTCCGGCGGTGCATAGACTTCCGGGAATCCAGGCCAGGCCTAACCAGTCACTCCACGTCAGCTTATCTGTGAGATCCAAAAATACCGGAAGCAGAGCATTTCGGGGCTCATCCGTGCCCCGAAACACTACTAGAATAAGTCCTAACAAAGGGGATCGTAAGACGGGCGGGGTTTGTAACGAGTGTAGTGTTGAACGAGGCACTATGCGATAAGTAGGACGTAAAAATTAAATCCCTCGCAGACAGAAACGGTAAGCGCACTGAGGTGGCAGTCCTTAGTGAGTAAGCTGGTCGAAGTACTGGGAATGGTTCAGCGTTCTGCATAGATCATCGCTAGCATCCGCTTCAGATTCTTCGTTAGGTTGCGAATAGAAAACATCTGAACAAATTCTCAAACTGGGGGGAAACCAGACCAGATTAGTGGCCAAGCTGGTTTTCCGTCAGGCCGAAAGTCCGAAATTCTCCTTCAACTTGTCGAAACGCACACCAGTTTTATTCGACTCTTCAGTACTTGTCAGTTCTTTCACTGATACGAAACCACGGAATCACCGTGATATCACAGTTCTTCCACCAAATCAACTGGTGTGGGCAAGAGAATGAGAAGATAGGTCACCACTATTGACAATAGTCAGATCCTCACTCGGCCCACTCGTTCACCAAGAACCAGACAGGAACGGGAGACTAAACAAGATGGTCCAAATATACAAAAGCTTCAGAAAGTGTGCAAGTGCTAAGCTGAATGCACTCGGGGACTGCGCCTACCTGATGAGCCTCAAGAAAGGCGAAACCGGTCGTGGGGTGTCGAAGAATTTTCAGCAACCTTATGAGTAATATGTTATGTCTACACATGTATCGCGATATCTCGAATATCGTAACAGTTGAAACATAAGGCGGCCTGGTGCAGCACAGTCAGTTGCTTAGAAACGTCATAAACGAGAGATTTAGTTGGGTTCCAGGTAAGTCTCTTGAAAATCCAATTTTGTTTGCAAATGAGTGTTTTCAGCAATCGCATTCGTTGTTGTCTGACAGGCTTTCGGTTCAGTGCTCCAATGCAACCCGAATAAATCACGAGCACTTGTCTATTACCATGTTAGCTAAAGCAAGGCAGGATTTATCTAGAGGCAACCGTCGAGCACGAGAATTCGATACCTTCATTTCTTATGTGAGTGACAGCCTCCATGACATGACAGAATTTGGTTTAATCTTAACATCTAGGTTAATTTCTTATTCTGAGACCCAAATATAGAAGGACTTATTAGTTAGCCAGTGAATTATGATCATTGGGCCTGTATTTTCGTATAGCAGTTGTCTATGAAGTTAAATGGCGGTCCTTGGTTATACCAACTACGGCGGAGTCCAACATAACCTCCATTGATACTGCCGGCATTCATCAGTGAGCTTGTGAAGTTCCATTGTCCTGCTCACACAATCGGCTGACAAAATTGTGGTTTAGCGAGCTACCTACAAGTGGGCAGATTGCTCGCAATTTTTCACTCGTAGGCCATTTTTAAGCTAGAAGCTTTAAAAATGCGAACACTGTTACACAGCGTTGTGCTATGTCGTCCTAAAACAGTCCCTAATATCGCCTTATTCAAAGCAGAGAGCGTCTGAGGCAACCGCTTATTTTGTTTACTCAACTACCAGAAGATCGTCTAACTCTCAGCCTCTGCTAGGAGTAAATATGTTTTCTAGTTAGTTTTCTGTTGGTCTGTTTGATTGCTATTCATGGAGGATCTTCAATGAAGAACACTGATATGTCTCGTCAAGCTCTAACTTAACCGAGGAGCACTCCTTCGAGAGCGGGCATCCGCATTCGCTCTGCCATTGGGTTTTTCCATGTGAACTTTCCCTTGATCATGAGCAAATTTGTTTCACGGACCACAGAGATCCACCCTTTGGTGGGGCTATATGTGTACGCATGTATGTGTATATGTGTGTATGTATGTGTAGGCAAGCCATGTCGTATGTAGGAAACCACCGAACTGATCGGGGACCTAGGACATTTTCTTCAGGCACGCTACACCCCGGGAACACTCCGGCCCAGGATGTTCCATATGCATGCAAACATTTAGGACCATGGTAATTCCGTCTTTAGCTGTCTGTTTCGATAAACGATTATGGCAGTGGCACGTAATGGTGCCAATAAGAGACTAAGTCGAGGTAAGCAAAAAGTTTTATCGTTTGGTTTTTGGGCGAATATTTGGTAATATAAGCAGTCGAATAAACTAAACTGAGAGCTGTCGTCCCTAAACTGATCAGATTACCCCGTTAAGTTTCATCTTCTAAAAACCCTCTATATTTTGTCCATGCTACCTGAATATCATGGTGATGCATGAGTGCGAGTCATCCTAGCCTATGTGATGCCAGACATATCAGTAATGATCATCTTTGTGAGGCTTTGAGATGACTACCCTGACGATGGCCTCTCTGCGTGTGACTGCTACTGAATTAGAAGGATAAAGCTTGGGAAATCATAGACACCACAACTTTAAGTATATCCTCACCCAGGACAACTTAACATAAGAGCTTCTGAAATTCCGGCCTCAAAGAGTATAGTCTGAATAAATTTCGGGTACTGAGTTCATTCACCTTTCTGCTCCATCTGCGTGTTTATCAGCCTCCGGTTGTTCAGAAAAATTGTCACAACTTTGGTAATCATCAGTATCTTTGTCACACTGGCCGTCCAGCCCAGCAATGGTACGTTAGCATGCGTCTACGTGTGGTAGCGCACCTAAATTCATTCACATCCTGCTCTGTTTGTTGTGATCTATGCTGCCATGAAATCCGGACTAATACTGGATAAGTAATCGGAAACTACCGTTATCGGGCTTGTGGAGCTAAACCTGTCATCTATCAGACTTGTGTACTTTTTGTTAACCCGAAAGACTATGATTTACCATACACATTTGCTTAACTGTTCGTAACTATTACCAAACGAACCCATCGTCTCCTTGTGGTATCCGAGATAGTCTGACCCACGCATGAATCGAGCTCCGCTACTGGAGACGCAGCTGCACGGAGCATTTTGCCCATGTACAAGCGGTTAAAATTAAATCTCAGCCTCTGCTAGGAGTAAATATGTTTTCTAGTTAGTTTTCTGTTGGTCTGTTTGATTGCTATTCATGGAGGATCTTCAATGAAGAACACTGATATGTCTCGTCAAACTCTAACTTAACCGAGGAGCACTCCTTCGAGAGCGGGCATCCGCATTCGCTCTGCCATTGGGTTTTTCCATGTGAACTTTCCCTTGATCATGAGCAAATTTGTTTCACGGACCACAGAGATCCACCCTTTGGTGGGGCTATATGTGTACGCATGTATGTGTATATGTGTGTATGTATGTGTAGGCAAGCCATGTCGTAACTTAACATGCTTAGACGCATGTGGCAATCTCCTTTCAAGCACTTCATCACGAGCAGATAACTTTTTGGGTGTTTCCTGAAATATCACATGTTTCTAGGGTCAAAACGAATACCTCCTCTACGCAACACGACTGGTTGAATGCGGAGCATGTTGCTCCTAGTTAATCGGGTCCATCGTTGTGTTTGACCACTATTTTTATTGGCCTCTGTGCTCCAGTTGTTTTCAATAGTTGCTAACTTGCAGCCTTCCTGAGAGGAATCTGAACATGGTACCTTTCATCTACGTTGGATGACAAGCCAGTCCACAACAGATTATGATAACTGAGCTGCGTGACTAATGGATAAGTGGTGAAATTTAACCGCAATATTGTCACTCACGTAGTCGCTACTGGCATTTATTTTTGGAATTTACTGAGAGAATTTCAAAACGATACTAATGATGAATCTTTACGTGTGGAAAATTTTTGCTTACTACGTCTGAGACTTCACAAGAGATTTAAGTCTGTTAGGGTCTCCCCATTAACTAGCAAACATCATCAGCTGCTGGGTCTCGATCGATTCAGATGTGTATTTTGCACACCGGAGTACTGATGATGTTTCACCACCACCAGTGGAGGTGGCGTCATCACTGAGTTTTTAGAAGTAGTGAGCAATTCCAGCGCAGGTTGGCAAAAGAATTGACCATGTTAGTCAACAAATCATCATCCCTCATTACAAACTGAGCTGCCAAATTTTCCTCAAATGCGTCTTAACCACTGAAGCATGTCATCGCTTATTGATTTCCTACTAGCAAGGCATATTTTCGATCTAACAAGGAAGATGTCTTCTTTATCAGCAGTGGACATTTGCGACAGGGTCGGTTTACCAGGCATATGTACAGCCGACCACATTTCCCACGATATCCAGCACCCGCAGTCTTGCACGTTCTCCATGCGGTCCACCGCTATACACAAGGTTTTTACGTCATTTACAATCGACCGGTAACGGGGTACCGGCTGGCCTGTACACAACAAATAATCTGATTCGGAAACTTCGGCCGGTGTACACACAATTCGTACCTGTCTACGTTTGTCCGGCTTGGCGGCAAAATAGGCGGTAAATCTTACCACAATTGAGCCTAACGTTAGCAACTTGACGCTTAAGCGTAAATCGAGGTGCAACCGAATACGCAAAGTTCTGACTGTAAGAAATGTTCTGTATGTGATACTTTTTCAATATCTATCCAACTTTTTATGCAACATGCGTTTTCACAAACCTTGTGAGTGGACTGCGAACACATTGCGTTTCGGTTTACTATCGCTTGTTTTTAACTGAAGCAAGCGCTTGTCTCAAGACATTCAGCGTAATCGGTCGTGGGTTTATTGTGGGGAAATGTTGCAAACTATGTTGCAATCTTTTGTGGTGAGGTACAAATTCCACTTCTGGAAGATTTCCGTTTCAACTAGCGGTGCTCATTTCATTAATATCTTGTGGTTCACATATCTGGCGGTTGCGAATCACTTTCAGTGACCGTACACACTTCGGTGATACGTGGCAAATTCTCCGGTGGAAACCCCTATTTATAAGAAAAGCTTTCATCTAGCCCCTAAACAAACTTTCTTCACCAACCCGTGACCGTACACACTCCGATGATATGTGGCAAACACTCTGGTGGAAACTCCTGTTTATAAGAGAAGCTTTCATCTAGCGCCTAAACAAACTTCACCAGGACCTGGTCGCATCACTTCTAGCTAGGAAACGACGAAGCGAGAAATCGATCTCTGAATGGCATAGAATGTGGGTCATATTGTGAAGATCAGGGGGGTTTCTCACTCAGTGCTTACACTACCTAATGGAGACATCCTTCTTTACACAGAATGTTTCACTTGAGTATTCCGCATTCCGCCAATTAGTTGGTCAGAAAATTTTCTGTAGTGAGGATTTGCTTTGTGTGATCCCTGTCTAAAACCTTCATTGGGAACGTTAAGTTAAAATGTCACAGTGTGCACATGTTGCAGCTGCTCACACGTACTCGCTCTTCAGCAGAACACGCTCCATTTAATACGGTTGAGATTGGACTCTCAGACTTCGTACCGGTAAACTTTGGTTAGTGGCCGAATGGGGAGCGGTTTTGCTTTCGTCACGTGAGACTCAGTTGATCAGATTCGACCAGCAAATACCGAACACCTATCTCACCACGAAACTGATGTTCTCCTGTAACAAATGGCTAGTTGTATGACCTCTGAGCTGAACTCACTTTGGCGAAGTCATAATCATTTCCGCATCGTCTGACCTTCTGTTTGAAGTCTTTCTGAGTGGCTTACAAACCAACTTGGGAAAAGCTGTTGATTTTCAAATATCGAACCGGGTGCGGAAATCAGCGTTCTTTTCGGTAAACCATGATTGGGTGTTCGCAATACATGGCCAACCCGCCGTTTCCGATGGGCGACCGATGAGCCACTCTTGGCCGAATGTGTTTGTCTTCAGCTGCCAGTCAGGCGGCTGGAAGTTCGACGCTCCTTGGAGATTTATTGGTCGTCCACTGCTGGCGATTCCCCGTAAGAATTACACGACTATACAGTGCATCTTGGCTTTTCGGCATACACTGACTTCCCCTACGGGACAAACGCTGGGTTGCATTACGTATGTTCAGAGTGGGCGGACCTTATGAAAAGGTTCCATTTATTCCCGTATGTCTTCTGCTTTATTCAGTGTGGAACATTCAAATCCGTTTGCCCGAAATTTCGGTCACCTTGTCACTCTTCTTGTCGATGTTCGTGAGCTGTGACCACACAACAGATTTTATCCACGTCGCTCCCGTCTGAACAGTCTTATGTTTGTCCAAGCGCACTTATTCTAGCTAGCTCATATTCAGCTTTACGACTCCAGGCCACAGTTTGCTTTTGCAACCGCGCAACCTGTCTCAGATACAGAAGACTAGTGCAACAAACTGAAGGAGGTTGCACTATCGGTAGCCCATCAAACAATTCGACTGTAGACACCTTGAAGGATGTGCGTGGCTACCTGATTTTCAGAAGAAAGGGAAACACACTTTTGACGATAAGATTTTGGCAAATCCAAACTCGAAATGCCTCGGCATTCTGCCGAATGCATTGTCCAGTGCGTTTCCTCTGGGTAGTGCACAATGGTAGGGGTGGACCCTTCCAACTAAAGAGCAGCCTGAGAATTGATCCCAGGATTCAGAATGTCTAGCAAAGAACGTGAATTCTACAAATCCTACAAATACCGACAATTAATCAAAAATTGTCTAGCGGGTTTCAACTGTCCATGGTGCGCCTTGACTGCGAAGTCACACGATCGTCACAACCAGGACATTTAGTGAGTCATCGTTCGGGCTGTCGGATTAACTTTTCACATCGCTCAAGCGCGAACATGTTTGCCTGTTCAGACGTGAAAATCCGGATGCTTCCAGTGTGGGCTGCTCTGGTAACACGTGCGTCTCGGGTATCGGATGTCCGGAATCCAAATAGGGGCACGACCAAGGATATCCACTACTGAGGAGTTCTAGTAAGAGCGAAACTCCAGTTCACTGCGTCCTCATTTGGTGTGGACTCACGAGAATTGGGCAAGGTCAGCGCTAGGACCGTTCAAACGCGAGTGATGTAAACGAGAACTTCTTATTCGTTCATCCATGTTCGAAAGGTTTTAAAAAACTCCCAAGATGAGAGACTATCCGGCCTGTTTTTGAATGCGTCAACTAGCTGCACTGCCATCGAAGGCATACCTCCGTCGTAATTCCAACCCGGTGACAGTAGGAGCGATAGAATGGCTACGACATAACTGAGCTGCAACCAAAACTTTTACGCCGATATTTGTCTTATCTTTCTGTACAAATCAAGAAGATTCGTCAACCTATGTCCAGCACAGATTCTACCGCCTCCACCCTCCATCTGCATAGGTTTCGACTGCAAAAAACAGTATTACTGCTCTACAAGGTAGATTCGATAACTACCAAATGATGACCAAAATGATTTCGTCGTGTTTCTCCTTATTCATAAAGATAACTTGAGTCTAGCTAATTCTGGCTTTACTTATATTCTCCAAAGGCCAAAGTTTAATCAGTAGTCTATGAGTTCTAGCTCACTGACTAAATTTTGATTTCATTCAAAGTTCAAACCATTGAATGTGTAGCTGTAAGTGAGGCTGTTAACTCTTGACAGCCAGGTTTCAGGTATAACCAATCCGTAGAAAAACCAGATAAGTGTTGGCAGAAGCAGGTTACCAATTTTTTTCGGATCTTTTCCAAATAAGCCCGGCCACTAATGCAAAAAGTGCATGTGCGAAAAGTTAAGCCCCGCCACATTTTGCCAGCTCTAATTTAATGTACGCCACAATCTTGACCTATTTTTGATGAAAACAATTCCGTATCCGTATCTAGGCTCATTTTGTGCAGAAATTTTCTCCGTTCGGATGTAAAACCTTAAATGAACCTTCTAACGCTTTCAACTCTCGTTCATGACAAAGAGAGGCCAATACGTTTTCTGCAAAGCCACGAAGTGATCCATCAGCAACGTTTATGCAACAATGGCCACCAAATGACATTTTCAACTGTTTCTGATAAATGGAGGTGTAATGCCCGACAGTGTCAGCAAGAAATCGGTCTTCAAAAGGGAACTTTGCTGGAACGGTCTAGGATGGAGTTTAGGAAAGTAATTCTATCCATTTATTGCTGGTCCAAAAATTTGGCGGCTTTTGCAGACTCCCAGCAGTTACGGCGGCCCAGGTCTACAAGTCAAGACCGATGAAACTCTAATATCTCGCCGTGAAAACCACGCAGAGCGAGTTCTTCCCCAGCAGTGGATTTTCGGAGGGATCTGCCGCGAAACTAAACAGGTGTTCATGTATGCAGTGCCAGATCGAACTGTGGCCACTTTGATGGACACAATCCAGGCCTCTCCCGGCTCAATCATCATCTCCGATATGTGGACATCCTACCAAGGATTTGAAACGATGATTGACATGAATTATACTCATGAAACGGTTAATCATACCGAAAACTTTGTGGATCCAACGACTGGAGCTCACACACAAACCATCGAATCTCTTTGGCACGTCTACAAGATGCAGAATAAACGCCAATGCGGCACACACCGATCTTTAGTGGACAGCTACTTGCGTGAGTTCGTTTGGGGGCAAAAGTATCGAAAAACGGACCTTTTCATGCAAACTATTAATGACATGTCCCAATTTCACCCTCTTCAATGAAAACTAAAAGTACAAATTTAATATCCTTTCTTTTTGGGTGGCGAGGTTTAATTTTTGGCGGGGCTTATCTGGAAAAGATCTTTTTTTCTGCGCATGATGTGGAAGATTGCATCATCTTGTCCGACGTTGAAGACAAACTAGGCAACTCGGTAATGCTGAAACTTGATGCGTCTCCGCCGGATTTTGCGAGTCATCACACTGAACGTTGGGGCATGAGTGACGCATCCGGGGCTGTCGACTCTGCGTGAACTCAACAATGGTGCATCTTACCGAGCGGAAATCTCTCAGAATGAATATACGTTCTTTCTACAACTACGGACCAGTACAGACGGTTTATTGTGAAATCAGGTTGGAGACGACTATTGACACTGAAAATAAGTCGTCTGGATGTTACTGATGGAAAATATCCGTTGAGTCTACAATTACTATCGTGAATCCTACACAGTGCTTTGCTCAACCACTGTGCAGCTATTTCCACGGTAAACCTTACGGACATCATTCATTCTTCAGTAAGACGATGTTAATCCGTTCTCAGCGAAATCACCTCTTTACCCCGATGCTTGAGAATACGGATGAGGGACTGATTTATTCAGCACCTACATTACAAAATCATTTCTCATGAGGAAAAGGTGGTTATGTGATTTAGAAGAAAAGGACAGAGAACGAGCCGACGACTCGCCAAAGCATAGCTTGAAAACAATCGCAAATTACTTCTGGAATGCTTTGAACTGTGGTACTGTTTTTCTCAGCGCCTGGCATGAACAAAGAGTTCTTTGTTTGCTCCACGCAAAAACTGCAGTAGAACACCGTACACCACATTGCTGATGTTAATCTGGTTAGTGTTCAAACCAGCTGCCCAGCCCAGCGAACAAAGCAACTAGCACCTATACAAACTGGGCTACCCATATTCTGATCAGTAGCAAAGATTGCCATATGGAAGGTGCTGCTAATCTATGGTGGAAAACCGGGGACAAATTGTACGGCCATTCTATCCCTAAATAGAGTTTCTAACTTGTCAGTGAAAACAACCTATGCTGAAAAGCCGAGAAGCACTGTACAGCTGTTTCATCAGTGGTGCGCATCTCACAAACTAAGGAGGTTTCTAACTTGCGAGCTTCCGGTCAGTTTTTAAACGCTTAACCATTTGGCCACAAGCGGCTGACTAGCAGTGTGATTAGCTCTCAGGGTTTCTAACTTGCGAGCTTCCGGCCAGTTTTTAAACCATTTGGCCACAAGGGGCTGACTAGTAGTGTGATTAGCTCTCACTTAGACGGGACAAGGTGCCACCCATTCTTCAATAACACAAACCACATCACGTGTTCACGTATTGACTGGTTCCCCGAGGGACGACTTCTCACAAGGGAGTTTCATACATCCTGTGAAATTATCCTCCCTCTGAGCTGTTTATTGATTCGTGGTAGTGTGAAGAGATTTCATCCTTATGAGCATTAGCCAACAGTGCGCTTCTCACGAAACTGCAGTCGGAATCCTCAAATGTAATTAACCCACACTCAGACGAGTCAGCCTTCAACTTCTCTGGTGGAACGCTCATGCGAATCGGAAGCTTTTTTCGTCCCAATTCGGATTACTTATTGAATTGTTAATATATCTGTGGTGACATCTAGCTGAGATCTACTCAGACGAGGAGATGAAATATTTATTTCGTAACTAATGGGCAGATTTCAAACTGCAGATCCCTCCGGCAGACAAGGATAACCTCTAGAAAAATGCAAGAAATTCTGTAACGTTGTTTAACCCCTAATGAATTGTGCATCCAGTGCGTAACTCATTAATTCCAAGGAAGACGGATCGGGACCCACGACTTAATTGGTCGCTGTCCTAAATAGCCGTGTTGCGTTTTTCTACACCAAGTAGATAAAATTTGTGTATCAGTAGAATCACAGTGCGCTTATTTGGACAGAAGTAGGACACAGCGAAAGGGGCCGGTTGCATTCAAGCGCACGCTCGCCTGTTTGTTTAATCACCCACAACCTTGAACGGACAATCATGCATTTTGACTGGTCTCGCAGTGTGATCTCTTAAAAATTTAGCGTAAACGTATCTTAACTGGGTGTGGTCAGCACATCAGAAATACGTCGTACATTTGCGTGTGGCATCCTGGAATTGTATATATTTGTCCCTTTATTCCGGTGGTTCTCAACCGTGGGGGATCCCCCATGCAAGATGATGGAGGGGAAAGACACCAAATGTTGACATGCTAATTGCTGGTCTGATCTGTGTGTACTGTTTGAATAAGTTGACACTCGTTCTTATATTTTTTTGTCGTTACATGTTTTGCTATCCACTAGAAAACTATTCCCATGTGTTACTGAAGCTGAATGATCAGTCGAATCGTGCGTGTCTGCGTTGAAAGCGCTTTTCAGAGTCACTTGTCCCACGGTTGCACGTGCATATGCACGATCCCTGGACAAAGGTAAAACGTCGAAAAGCTAAAACAGTGATGTGAACCCTCTGATTGTGGCGGGTTTTCCCCACACAGAGTAGGTCCGCCGATGCCATACAAATTAGTCAGGCGATAAACGGGTGGAATTTTCTGAACAGTTAACTGGCAGGGACGAGCAGGATCGACAGGGCCACGTACTAGCACATTTCCGTGCCCGGCCTGAACTGATTCTTGGACATTTAGTGAAACAAGTTGTTCCTTAGGTTCATCATAAAAGGAAATTTTAGTTTCTCGACGGACGTTTGCACGACAATCATCCCTATGATTGTACATCCGTTTATCCTGTCCGATAAACTTGAGATTGGTGAGTTCAAATTATTGATTCCACCCACGTGTCCACGACATCCACCATGGCTAATTTTTTCAGTCGCTTGTGGACTGGAGCCAAGTTCGAAGTTTGCTAGAAGAAAAATGAGGTGTACAGTGCGGTCTCAAGTAGTTTCCTGCTGTTCGCAGAACTGGTCATCCGGTCTCGCAGAATGTGCTTCACGATCATAAATTGTACAGTCATGTCGTGCAACTCACAGTGTTTCAGCATTCTTCTGAGAATTCTTGGAGTGACATTTAGAGTTGAAGAACATTATAAGTACCTCGGAAATTTCATTAGCTCTGACGGTAGTGTGACAGGTAAAGTAAACGCACGAATATCAAAGACCAGAATTGCCTTTCCGATTTGCGTCACTCGAGATGTCAAATGAGGCGTTTCACTGGTTCTCAAAGGAAGCGCGGGTTGTTTTGTTGTACGGCTGCTAGACTTGGCAGCCTTGGGTGGATGATTTGAGAAGCCTTCAGGTCTTTGACCATCGATTTCTCAGAACTATGACTGGGTTCTGTAGAAGCCAGCGAATTCGGAGTTAGGTGATCAGGAAACGAGCCTTCACTCAAAGAATGCACCCTGCACTGCAAGCTAAGATGCTCGGGCCAGGTGTTATGCCTGCTGGGAATGGCGTTGTTTTCCATGTCCAATTCGGACTGGTGGAGACCTAGAGGTGAACAGAAGTTGACAGGGTAGAAGGGAATAAAGAATGCTATAAAAAGTTTGAGTTTGTGCCGCTGGTGCTGGTGTTGTTTGCCTTAGAGAACGTGGAGGGTTCACGTGAGCGTCTCCGTACTTGGTTGGAGACGGTGGACGGCCAGCTGATGAAAGCAAGTCTCGTGATACCAGTTTCTATTGGATTGTCCGAATGTGTGTTGAAGTTGGAGGCGTTTTAGATGTTTGCATTGTGCTCTCTTTTATGAACCCTGGTGTTCGAGGTCCCATTGGTGCTGTTTTCAGTTGCTCCTAGCACTATTCGTCGAATTGGAAGGCAAGGCATAGAATGAGTTGCTCGCAGAGTTAGTCCTATTCTAGGCACCTGTGTTAAACTTCGTGAGTACCCAACAGTTCACCAACAGTTGCCAGTAACAGTTGCCAGTTGCCAACAGTAACTGAGGTCTACAGATGAGAACTCTGAGTCCACCTCAAACGACACCGTAATTTGGGCATCTTTGATTCAAATGTCTTCCAATTTGTCCAGGAGTGCAATAAACTGCAATAAATTGTCATTATCATAATAGTCAGAGACAATGGAGCTTCAGTGCAAATGCTTCATTAATACTTCAATACAAAGTTCATCTGATTGTGCTTAAAGCTTAAAGTGATAAGAAGAGAAAATAAATGACGGGAGAGGATTTGGTATTGTCCCATTAGAAGCATTCTGAAGTGCCCACACCTCCAGTTACTCGGTCAGACAATCTGAAGGAAGCTGACAGCACGAACACCACAGACATCGGGTGGACCTCCTTTCCGCACACCACTTTTGGAGGTAAGCTTTTAGAGGGCTCACAATAAATCCTATTGGGCGTCAGTAGCACCTAGTCTACCCACCCGAGCAGCAAGAACGATCTTTGAGCTTTTATCCGTTTTTTAAGAGTACCTGGACCGTCATAGAAACTGCCCTCGGCAGATTCAGAACTATGGTCCATCGGTGGGAAGCGATGGACTTCGTTTTCTCGTAATTCTCTCACAGACATTGCCAAACAAACCGCGGGAAGACTATCATCAACGGCCAAAAGACAATAAAATTGAAGATCGCTTCTGAGTTTCCGAAGCCTCCTACGTTGATTGAGCCATACAGGCCTTGGGTTAGCCCCCTCGAACTTGGGTTGGAGAAGACTAGTACATGCCACGGAAATGCAACGCATAATCACCAACTGGTAACAGATTATCCCAACCCATGGAGCGACACATTCTTAAAACAACTGCTCCATTACTAATAGGGGACTGTGTAGAAATTAGCAAATTCCAGCTCCAGAAGGACTACTGGTTAGACAGCATGATTGGGGTGTCAGGCTCGCGCTGTTCAACGTTCAGCTCGCGTGCCAGAAGTCCGGAGTTTGAATCCCGACAGAGCCGAGGACACATACTTCCAAAGGGTTCTAATGAGGACGAAGCCCGAGTCCAGCGCCGCCCCCTCTTTGAGTGTACATTCATCAGAATAACTGCATCAGGATAAAAGAAAAAATGTTCACATGAGAATAATTTTGGGTTGTTTGTCTGTCCATCTGGCTTGTCGGTTGGACTGCAAACGTTTCATCACCTATCGAGGTCACATTGTCAATGCGGGGTTGGGTGGGTTTTTAATATGTAACGCTTTACTAGTTGTCAAGCCGCGCAACGCTACCTAATTTGGTTTCCAACGTGTGCATAAAGACCACTTGATTCTAAACGAGATGATAGATTTCCGGTTCAGATTAGGTACAGATGAACGAACCGGCGAAACGAACGTTAAATTGGTATCCAGAACAGATAGAGGATGACGTAGACAGATTGATAAACCAGGGGTAATAACACTGAATGATTCGAATTATGCATGTGAAACTAGTTTAGTCTGAAATATGAGTGAACATGTGCCCAACAGCGATGAGCTTTCTTCAAATATTTTTAGCCAGGTTAGGCATGAACAAGCCAGTATGATTCATTTAAAACTATTCTTAATCCTTTGTTCTAGTGTGAAGCACCTAACGGGACTCATCGACTGAGACGGTAAGACGACGTTAAGGCACCTTCGTGTGAATTCATCTGTTTGCAAATGATGTAACTGTGGAGCATTTATTCTCTCCCAGATAGGTGGAATGTGTGCTGGAATGACTCCTACATAGCAGTTTTCTTTGATTTACTAGGAGTAACAATCTTCGATTTCCTGGGTCAATGAACTTGGCTGAAGGCATTCCAGAAATAGTGACCTACGGGCCCTGAGATCCACAACTGACGAGCTTTCCGTTCACTCTACGTGTCGGTGGATATGTTTGTGAAGACAAGCTGGTGGTAAATTCGGTTGTAAGGAACTCGGGGACTGCGCCTACCTGATGAGCCCCAAGAAGGGCGAAACCGGTCGTGGGCTATCGAAGAGTTTTCAACAGCCTTATGAGTAATCCATTACGAACCTATATTTGTTTCATGGAAAACAGCCTTATGAGTAATTCATTACGAACCTATATTTGTTTCATGGAAACTGTTCACAAGGTTTCTGAAATCTCATTGACAGTCCAAGACTGATTTCGCCCTTCTGCTTCGGGCTCACCTAGTAGGCGCAGTCCCCAAGTTTTCGTCAACCTTATGTTCTACTTTAATTTAAATTGCATGAAATTCCCGAAATACACTCATTTACACTGCTGATTAGTTTTAATAATCAGTTGAAGAATATCGTGAACGAGCGATATAGCCGGGATTCACTTGGGTCTCCGGTTAAAACCAAATTGGTGTGAGAATGTATGTAATTCCCGAATCTTTTGAAACTCGGGACTCTGTTTGCCTGATGAAACTCAACAATGGCGAATCCTGTCATGGGTTGTCGCACAGTTTTCAGCGACCTTATGAGTAGCGTGCCTTTTTTAGATCCGTGAATTAGTTTTGGTTTGCCATTAGACGGACATGTGTGTGACGTCAGACTGACAGGAAATTTGGTTGCGATGAAGTGCTATTTAGAATGTAACTAATCCGTACACGTCATAACTTGGCTAACTATAGGTCCTCAGTGAAGAGTAAAATTGCACACAGATGAGAAACAGAGATAAGTTCCTGGTCAGCAAAATTCACGGTAGATGGCTTTGAAGTGGAAGGAGGGAACTGAAAATTCGATGAAATGAAGGCGTTTTACACAGTTTTACGTCTAAGTCAATAGGTTCGCGGTTTCCAAGTGAACCAAGTGCTTTTGATGGTCTCTTAGTGCACGCAGCAAAACGGAATTTAGAAGGTAAGGAAACTTGGAAACTGTCGAAAGTAAACTGAGACGAAATAACAGGTCAAACGATCACGTTCTGCGGTAAGAAGCTGCTCTTGGTGGTTTATACAACTCAGTAATGGTTTTTGCCACAAACTAAATTAATCAGCAAAGTCCCGCTGGTTGTGTCATGGAATTAAGTGAAATTTACTCAACATTAAGCTGGTTTCGCAATATACCAGGCATAATACACTCAATAAATCCAGAAGAATGATCAAAACTATCAGTCCCTCACGAACATCACTCACCCATTAGTGACCTACTTGAGTTTTCTTGGAGGGTCATCACCCGGTAGAAGGAAAACAACGAAAATTTACTCCTGACCCCCACCCGCCGGGCGGGGGCACTGATAGCACGGATATTTAGACCAAATGAGAAGGTTTTATCAGTCGTAGCACAGTATGCAAGGCAGAAGAGCCATGAAATTCTCCCGAATGTCAATTGTATGCGGAGATTCGGCAACACTTCAACGAATAATTCGTCTGGCAAATGAAATCAGTCTGTACCGAAAAGCCGATAAGCACTGTACAGCTGTTCAATCCTTATTGGGAGCTATCAGTATCGCCCATCTCACAAACTTTCAGGAGTAGTCGAATTAGCCACTTTCTGGTTAGTTGTTAAAGAACAAGCCATCAGACCACTGGCAGCTGGTCAGTAGTGTGGTGACTTCTCAGACGGCAAGTTCACACATCCTCCTTTGATTCAGTCTCCCTTCCAAGCTACTTTTTCGAAGCCAGATGTAGTTCTATTCAGAGAGAGAGAGAGAGAGAGAGAGTCACCGATCTGAAACTTGTTTGATCTAGTGGTGACGCACAATCTAAAACTGTTCAGCTGTAACACCCTTTCGGTACCTAACTGCCATGCCACCCGACGGAAGCACGAGGGCTTGGATACTGCCAGGTTGCCCAAGCCTAGACAGGGGAAGTCGAGAGGCAAAGGTCGGATTCGAACCGCGGATCTTTCGATCAGTAAATTTGCGTTCTAACCACTTGAGCCATCTTACCCCTAACGCACAATCTAACCTTTCCTAACATACACGTCAAGAATGTATTCTGGAGAGGACGGCATTCTCACATTATTAACATCACTAACCAGGAAACCAACTTGATTCCAAGTCGTCTGTCTGGAGACTGGGGTAATTCTAAGTGGAGATGATTTTTACTGTTTGTCGACATTTGTTGTCCATTTTCTAGTTACGCTGACAACATACATTCGCAGCCTACCGAAAACCTCATTGATGATGATGTCAACGAACTGTTTACCAGAGGTTTTGGGAGGGGGCATCGTGTCAGCTCACATGGTGCACGGAGTTACTTGGAGACTTCATCCCACAAATGTTATCGTTATTGGACACTCAAAGAGATAAAAATATGCCATCTGTCAAAATTGTGAAGCAGCATATACACAAGATATTTTCCTGAATACAGTCTATGCAAATTAATTCCTACTGCAAATCAACTCCCAAATGTTTCACTAACTTGTGATTATTACCAATGACGAGGCGCTAGATGTGTTACTCAATATGGGAGTTTCTGAATTGAGGAGATGCAAACTTCATCCAGAGCTGACTAAATTTGAGTGCGTTGTCTGTAGTGACAATTCTCATTACTAGAACAGTGTATATGAAGATAAGTGAGTGGATTTCTACTTTAAACTGAACTTTGCGACCTGGATGTTCGCTCAGCCCAGTGTGCTAGCTTCGAAGTATCACCAGGGCGTCATTAGTAATACCATAGATCGCGAAAACCTTGAGAAGAACCAATTTCTTGAACTGCTAAGACAAATTCATAAAGCCTGGGTAGAAAGACGTGCCGCTAGGTGGAATTGGACTACCAATTCACTGGTCTATCAAACTAGCCATCGGAGATACTCACTTTTTCCTCATTGTTGCAAACTGAAAACTCCCACGTTATTTGTCACTTTATCTAATGGACTGGCGACTGATTTCTGTCAAGGTCATCTGTGATGTACATGTTCACGGACCTTATATAGATCCAAGAAGAACATTGGTGTAAGTTGATACGAAATTGATGCCTAGCTTCCATGCCACCTGAAGGAGGTCCGAGGGCTGAGATATTATCATGTTGCCCAAGCCTAGACAGGATTAGTCGAGATAATGAGGTTAGTTTCGAAACATGAACCATCGGTCGGTAAATTGGTGCCCCAACCACTGAGGTATCTGGGGCTGCGTCAATGCTCTGGCAAAGCTAAGCACTGACAAGGATCCATACCTAGCCTATTGGTATATCTTGTTTAGTCAGAGGAGCGAGAAACGACCGTGTTGGATTAAATATCAAGAAGCATGTAAGTACATCAGAATTGTTTTGCAAACCGTTACCTTTCAGTTTCCTGTCGGTCTGATGTTGTTATTTCGTTTGTGAACTGATATAAACTGCTACTTTGTCAATAAGCCAGTTGTCTCCTCCCGTGACATCGTGCCGAAACAGGGAAAATGTTCTGTGAGGTCCTGTAGCTCAGCATTATTACAAATATCCTGAATTCCTGGTGATAAACGTTCTTTGTAATGAGTCTTCTGAGTGAGTCGCGTATCCGGTAGAAAAGCAGTGATAGATTGTAGAGCGGAGATTTAATGGACAGGACAGGGACGGTGTGTTTGCCGCTTTGTGAGCATTTATCTTTGACACGTCCACAATGCCGCCATCTTCTCGCCACGGGTTTGCGAGGTACTGTCCACAGGGGAATTCACTTACTGCACTAGACGTGTGGCCCGTAGTTGTTCAGTATCTGAGCACGCCGGCATGCTGTAGGAGTTTTCAGCGCTTAAGAACAGGTGAATCTAGAGAAACAGCTATTTGAAAATAAGCTTTCTAGTATATGTAGGTGTAGCACTACCCTCTATGGAGTCGCTAATGATTTGTTGGCCGTAACTGAAAACTATGTTTGTTCGCCAATGGCATGCCTTGGTAAGACACGTCCTGTCAGAGTCGAAAGTAGCCAAACAAGCTGGTGAAGTAGATGACATATTTACAACACTTTACGGTAAAGAGATCATTCAGGCGAGATCCAGAAGTGAGCATTTGTGTCATGACATTCGTTTGCGAACAAAAAAGTGTAATGTACTGACTTGTCTGAAACAGGGCTCCAAATTTCCTAAATTTGGATCCTGGACCTGCTCTGAATGACTTTCAATCGGTTATTTATAGACTGGTATCCGCCCCCCTCCCCAAACCCACCCATTTCATTAGTTATGTTTGTATTTGGTACTTCTTCAAGACAGACCACTACGAAGTGCTCATTCTCACACAGGGATTGCCACTCTCTGGGGAGATGGAGGACTTAATCGTTCATGACTGAAAGCACTGCTGTGTATTCGAAAGGTGAGTGTTTATTCTTACAAGGGGCATAGTTTGGAGGGTATCGGTATGGTACATTTTACACTGAAACATAAGCAGCTCTTTTTAACTGCGGGATTAGACCGTAGGTAGCAAGAGGGGAGACTGACGAAAAGTGTGAGATCTATTGCTGTTGAAGCCAATGAGAAACACCCAACGGTACCTTATCAGCCAACAGTTCCGGGACCATGTTGCCAGCGACCATTCAGCGGTCGAATTGCGCCACTACTCATCAGCTTTAAACCAGTTGCTCTGCAGCAGAATTCTTAAAACCGTCTTGTCAATGCGGAGCAATACACGAAAAAACATTTGTTGTGACAGACATACATAATAATCCAGTTGCCGACGGTTATTGTCACTTAAATTGAGTTTAGCAAGAATATTGTTCTGGTAAGCAGAAAAAGCTTCCGCTGGGTTCTCAGAGCGCCCCAAATTCCTGGGATACCCAGTTCAGCAACTGCTTGAAATAACTTCCTTGCTCGCTCAGTAAAAGTGCTGCTCAAAAGACTGGTATATGATGCTCTGACCTACCTTGGGACTGATGTGAGTCCTGGGGAAGTTTTGGAAGGCATATGGCGGTAATACTGCTAACTACCAAGTGCAACAGATGAGAACCTGTCGTCTCTTCGTTTATGCATCTCCAAAGCCACTACTCCGTCGTTTTGAAGAGCAAAGTTCAAATTTCGGAAAGTGGCGTACAACTGAAACACAAAGTCCCGGTCACTCATTCTCCTATGGAGAGACCACACTCAGAAGAACCGTGAAATCAAAACAGACCAGACTGGAAAGGACAGTACCGTCCGTTTTGAACACTTTGTTCCCTTAAACCAAAAGAGGTGTATTATGCGACATCCGGCCTATAGAACAATGGGAACATACCTGGACCATACATTGAAAGCCGAGTTAAAACCACTGGGGGACATAATCATCTAGAGCGGATATAAAATCCGCCTGGTCCAGAAAACTATACAGTCTAAAACTCACAGACCGATTGGTAACAGTTAAGAAGAGACGGGACTGCATCCATTTGCCTCTAAGCGATGGTCCCGTAATTAAAGAGCCTTACAAGGGGCACCGGGACGACTCGCGTAGAAGTAAGTTCACAGGTAATCATTCAATCTAAGCCTATCAAATTATTGAACAATTTTTCGCGGTCTATAACCAGTCTTTGTCGGTACTCCTTTGGTTTCCCAGGTCGAGTATCATACAGCAAATGAGTGTCCACTAGAACCCTTGGGACTAAAACGCCCAACTCCACTTGAACTAGTGCGTAGTTGACTGATGCTAATCCTACTGTCGTTCCCACCGAGGTTTTTCCAGGTGGTGTCTGAACATTCGAGTTTTGTGCGAACTCGACTGCACGCTCTTGCCGAGACGACATCCATTCCAGTGTGCTCATCTACCGTCTGTGCTCAAAAGCGACAGATAGACTAACAATCACAAATTAGGACAGGCCCTCCATTATGCAGTGGTTGGCATTGTCCTAATTTTTAACACTTGCCTAATGAATACCGCGCAAATTGTCATGAGACAGCAAGGTTTTGTTTTGTGTATTTCTGAATGGCCTGCTTTAGTTACTGCATTACCATGCACATTGTTGTAGGTTGCTTGCGGGCACATAAAAAGTAGTTGCTCACTGTCTAACTATTCCGAATTGTCCGGATATATTCAAGGGTTTGAAACAATCCAAAGACCCAAGCCTTAGGAAACAGTTAGTCTGAACTCTTAAACATTTTTTTGAGAACCGTTTTCTAGCTAACATTTCAATCTGATCAACGTTTGCATCAAGTCGTGTTGCAGCTGTTTGTCGCATCACCTCGCTTGAATCACGCGTCTTAAGCATCCTTCGACACTCCAGGGATGTATCCGCACTTCAGTTTCATTACTGGTTAATCGTTACCTAACGGTTGGTTTCAAGCATGTCCGGTCACTTGGCGGCATTGATATCGTTTGCAGCCCAGCATAAATGCATCGGCCACTATAATCAGATCATATCGGTTCCACAATCCCTGGTTGACCGTCTAGTTACCGTGGGCATCGATTTCTATGTGGACGTGAAAGAATCCAGATCACAGGTTGCTTTGAATTTTTTATCGTAGGTCGAATGCACTCTAACTGAAGTTTTCAACTACTTTTGCATGGTTTCAAAATCTGCTGTCCTCCTCATCGACCTAGTTAGATAAAATACAAACAGCTTGCATTTGAGCTTCAAGTTTGAACGAATTTTCTATCATCAACTGGTCATCCAGGGCCACTCTACCTGATGGTCGCTGGGTTTTATCGACCCATCTCAATGTGAACTGTGTTCGTCTCACGATGAAATCCCCTGTCAGCTTGCCGGCAAACGACATGAGAATACTTGTATCTTTCTTCTTTGTAATCGTAAGTTGATGAAAACCGGGGACAAACAATCATGTTTCAATCGGTTTATACCTTGTGACCAGTGGAAAAAGCAATGTGTGTCTCTTGATCATTCGCGGTCGCACTGATAAACCTGCTGCGTGGTCATTAAAAAAAACAATTGTCACCCGTATAGTATAAACACCGATCAACAACCCTACATCACAATGTTTGAATTAGATAGAAATCACGACGTAGATGGGGTCTGTGCTGGCATTCGTGAACACACTATAAATGTGTATGACTAGCCCCAACTGTCTCTAGTATGAGAACCCGCGGGAGTGGCGTGGCCCTTTCATGTTTCAAGTCACCAACACAACAACTACTGCGCATCCAAGACATTGTTTCCCAGTGATTTCTGTCAATCCAGTAACCATGTGGTCCCCACAACTGTCCATTCTTGTATGTGCTTGTCTTGCACTCTACTGTACTGGGCTCCCGACACGACTGAGTGAGGAAGATATCCGTTTGGGCTTTCCTGAATTCCTGAGGAAATACTCCCAGTCTTTGTCAAAGTCCACCAGGAATACGGCCCTGGCAATGGCAAGATTCAACACGGTGGATGCAAAAACGTTTGTTTTAGAAGACATCAAACGAAATTGCGCGACACATTTTCGGAAAGTCTGTGCTGGCACAAATTGTAGACGAACAGCGAATCCGGTCTGCTAAGCAGGCAAGCGAGCGCAGTATGTATGTGAGTGTTGGTTGGTTGGCTGGTTGGTTGACTGTTTTGCGGGTTAAATACTAGTGAATATACATCCCATTCTGTTTCGTTCTTCTTCTCTATATAACGTTGATTGTATTTGACTCAACGCGTGAGAAAGCACAGTGATTGCAAGGTATACTATGCTGATTTCCTGAGGGAACCTGTCAGGCTCGAACAGGGTATAGAGTTTCCGATGATCGAAGTGAAAAATTCAATTGTTGCACTACACGGCAAGGAACGAAATTGTGTTCACTGATAGACGTAACGACGACTGCTGAATTCTGTGTCCAAATGATGGCTTTTGGTTTCTCGTCGTTTATTAACATAGAGTTACAGTCATTGTGGACTTTGCACCACGTCTATTAGTGGTTCTTGACTGACAGAACAGAGTGTGAAATATCAATAAACTAAACAATCTAGCCAGATTGGGTTCTGGCGCTGAATTGAAAAAAAGAGTACCAGATCGCCTGACGGTGAAAACCCTGCCAATGTGTTAGAAAAACTCCAAGGATGCGCTGTATGACGCAGATTTGACAAGGTGATCAGTCAAACCAGGGGTTTCAAAAAGGTTCTCTCACACAACCTAGTCTGCTATCACAAATCAGATGAATTCACCTAGTTGGTGTACTGCTACTGCATAGGGTGGAGAGAATCACTGGCTTACGATCGACTGTCACTGGTATGCGACCACTGGTGAAGTGCCATCGCTCAAGCAAAAAGAGAGCGGAGTGATCGACACAAGCCTCAGATCGATAATGTGACTTGACTATATGAACAATCGATGCGCGTGCGCCCAACTACTATTGTGGACCCTGACACTGTTTTGAACTGTTTCAATAAATGCCACTAGAAGCCCCTTAATCACACCGCTTTTCGTGACCTTCCATGAAGTTGGTTGCCGGATTTCATTGAAGAAAATGAAATCCGTTATGTGCAACTGTTTTTTTAGAGAAATATAGGACGCAAAGAACGAACAGGCTGGAATGCGCAAGCCCGCAAGTTACCAGGGTTCTCATTACAGAAAGCACTGCAAAATCGACGATGCATGCAGAAAGTGAACTATTTGGTAACAACAACTACATGGCGTTATTACTGTTGTGAGTGCTAGATATAACTTCCTATATAAGTTCCTTCACCTTAAATTGTGCGCCTGCCGTTTTTGTGACTTCTACCCCGTTAATTTTGGATACCACCTTTGACTGGTGGTTTTTGAGTACAAATTGTTGTTCCCACTGGATGTGTACGAAGTTGCAAGTAGATATGGAGATTTCATTCAAAAGTAATAGGAATAACTAACTAGGTATTTTACGTCCAAACCAATAAGCCAAATTTGACTGTTTTGGATTCTGCGAAACTGTATGATGGTCCCGGTGCACCGGATCCGAGTATAGAACGGAAAACAGAGTGATACTGACTTCATTTTTGATAGACCTCCTCGGACAGGCATATTACTTCTGCTTGAAGTAATTGGATTGACATCCGGTAACTGGCAAAAGCTCGCTTTCCTAATGCAGCACTTTGAAGGGGTTGCCAGAAAACCCTGTGGACAGGTTTAGCCGGACCCACATAGGCTTCATTGTTATCATTTTCTATGCAGCGTCTGGAGACATAGACAACTTGGAATGATTGTGACTGGCTAGCACTATGTCCCTTCCCCATCCACTTTTCTTCTTTTCTTCACAATAAGATTCTCGATTAAGTTTCCGTTGCACTACAGCGAATCATCAGTACTGAACACTGATGTCATGCTGTCGATGATGATGATGATAATGATGATGATGACCGGGATACAAGGTATGTGTGTGAACACCAAGAAGGACATAGTGGCTGCTTGGGTCGCAGCAGCAACCTGAGATGGTTGGTCGCTTCGTCTCTTTTAAATCGACTACTTGTGTTTCCAGAACGCCTGCCTCCTTGGGCATTAATCCGCGGTATCCAGCTCTGGTGCAAGTTAATAGGACGATAGCTGGTGTTGGTGATGACCTGTCGATTCTATTTCCTGGGAACTGTGCATACTTTGCAGTCCTGTAGGGTCGATGTGCTCGTCATAATCCGATGACAGGGGAACTCTGAAAACTTAAAACAGTGGGATGACTTCGTGGCTGTTTTCCATTTACTTCCGTATCCTTACGTTGCTTTCAATGCTGTCAGGATATCTTCATGTAATTTTTCGTAAACATTCAGACGCAGTCAGAACCAGCAGTGTCCTTTGAATCTTTTCGTTTGCAATGTGAAATTTTAAACCCTTTCGGAGTGAATACAAGTATTAGAAGACCTTCGTGCTCGAAAGCAAACATTTGAATACAAAACATTCAGTGTGCCACTTAACAGGGCTCAGATTTTTGCACATTTTAGAGAACTACATGTTTTTGAGATCACCAGTCGAATGACGGGAATAAGCTCGACTGAAATTGACATGAAACACCACGAACAATATCAGGTAGGGAACATCATCTGCGGATTACGCCGAAGAAGTGACTGAAAATAGGGACTTTAATCAGATTCAGATATCAGTCATAGTTACATAGGAATACATAAAAATCCCCTCGTCTGTCTGCTGGCTTTTCTGACAATACATCTTTTGGTGTTTGGAGGCGACAGAAATATACCGGAGGAGCATACAGCGCCGGCGTTCGCTTAGGAAATAAATTCAAATTTCCTCGTCTGTGCTGAAGTACCCCGTAAGGTGTTTCTGAGCTGTCTACCTGATCCGGATAGAAAGACTAGAAGACTGGTGGTGCACTAACCTGAGGGACGGTCAAGTATGATCCAAATACGACACTACTTTTTTAAGTAGTACAAAGCGGGTATTATCAAGTACTGGGTTGAATGGTGTGGACAAAACAGTGGATTTTACGCTGTGTGGATGCACAAGAAGACCAGACCTACAAAAATAAGTGTTCGTTAGGATGAGGACTTAGTGCCTGCTACGGTTGGAACTGTTTTACTACCACTCACAACATGTAACCTTCATGCTGTTTTACTGCTCCTGCACAGGAACCTCTTAAATTCCTCACTCTTTCTTAATGTGCTTGTTGTCCTCACCCACTCACGGACTCCCCTCAATAAAGGATTCAGCTTTTCTGATGGTAATCAGTAGTGCTACGAGCTTTTCCCTCTTTATTTTGTCTGGTTTTACTGCCGCCGCTGCTCCTCATATGTCCCCTTGAGAGTCTCTCCAACGACAGCTTTTAGGAACTTCTAAGGTGGCAGTTTGTGAGCCTCCGTCTCTTCCCCCACACAATCCCCTCTACGGATTTTCTCCCCTTTTTTTAAAAAAGCGCTCATTTACGCTTCGCGCCAGTCAAGAATAGTGCAATCTCGCACACTGGTTTGGGCTGGCAGAATGCTCAGTCGCAAATGACCGTTATACCCAGAACGTTTCTTTTCTTTATAAACATACCACAGTCTTATTCATTTCCAAACTCTACAAATCTATAATCGATGTGGTCGTTAGAATCTGCTTCACCCTTTCCACCAATTTAACTATAAGTAGGCATATCTTTTCTAGTGGTTGTGCCGCGTTAACCACGGGTCCTCTCCCTGACTAAATTCTAGACTCATCCTCCAAACATTTACTCATCGGCCACTCCGTTTGCCATCGCCCCTCATTCTAAGAGGATGGGTTTTCTTACGGGTATCCTCTGTCCTCCTCTGACTCTTCCCCCAAAGGGTGATTCTCTGAACCGAACGGGCTGCGTAATAATCCTTTCCTCCTCGGTTCCATCTACTTACCGGTTTGCTTCCTTCCCTTCATTCAAGTATCATTGTATTGACCCACTCGACTATTTCGCATCTACTCATTCCTCACTTAGCTATCCTCTCTCCTTCCTACTCTTCCTCTGTCTTTATCACCCAGGCGAGTTTGGTGTGCCATCCTGTGAAATTCCGCTTCATTTCTTCCCACACTTAATTTCGTTTAACGACTTGCAGGTTTTTCTGGTAGTGCCCTATACCCTGACCTATTCAAAATAGTTGGTTTAGCCACCATGATGTTTCCTTGGCCACATTATAAACTCACTACGAATAATGGACTGATTTTGTCACTGTGTTATTTCTCAACCGGCCTTTAGATTAATACCTCATGAACCCAACATCTTTAAAATGGCAACTATGGCACAACTCTGCACCACTCATTCATTCTTATTTCAAGGTTTTTACCTCATCTATTTCTTCTCTCTCCCTTCTCTTCAACCTGAATCACAGTTGGCTATTACTTGAGCCGAACAAACCACCCAGGCATTTTGGTAGAACGGTCGTCGGTTTTCCGAATTCAACGTCTCATCCTTGTCCAGGATATTCGCCACCTGGGACCTTCGCGCCTTCCTTGTCTTCCCAGACAATTTGGTTTCTGCCGACCATTGTTGCCGTTTCTGCGGTTTGAATACCACTCTATCCTCGCATGTTCCTGTCCTCTCACGGGAAGCCTGACAATGTCTTTCTTTTTCCCTCAAGAACCCACCTCTTCAGTTTGTCGAACTCTACCTGTACGCACTGCTAATGCTCTACTTCTAACTTCTGTTGGATTGTCTTCCCACCCCGGCTCAACTACTACCCTCAGTGAATTTCCAGTCTCCAATGTATTTCTGCCGAATATAGTATCACCCGTGCCCAGAAGCAATGAATATACATTTGTTTTTCGAATTATCTATTATCATTACATTTCGACCAACTTGAGGATGCGTAGTTTAGTGGAGCAATGCTTCTCGGTGTCTCATCGTCAGGTTCTTACACACAAACAAGTTAATCTAAGCCAGTCAGAAATAAATTTAACATAATCAAAAATGTCAGGTCAGATGCTACAGGAGTAAAAGCCGCATGGTCAGCTGGCCTTGGGATGCCTCCTGATCAATGACAGCATGGTCGAACCGAAGGGAAGGTACTTGGATCGAACGGTTGTGAACTCACAACTCAGCTCTGTGAATTCTGGCTCCTGGGTTGATGAGCTTTCTAAAACTGCATCTCCTAAGTAACTTCAGACAGGCCTCGTAGACAACAGTGAATGTCGTCTTGGGATGTGTCCCCTCCTCCTCCAATGTGTTTGTCACCACCAAACTGTTAACAGTTTTAAAGACTCTTTTAGGCAGTCAGGAAGGCATACGTTCAGGCATTCATTTTCACAACGTTCTCGCTTTACGCCTTGAATTAGCTAGACCTACAAGATCACGAGTTGACGTATACATGGAATCGATCTGGCGAGGTAGCTAAGCTTTCGGTTTTGCGCAAACCTGCCGTTCAGTTAGAGGTGGATGGGTTTAAATGTTTTTGAACATCCAAATATGCTGATTGAGCAAGTTCTCCTACAGTCACGGATATTCTGGATTCATTAGGGTGTCCTAATTAGGTGCCTTTTATGCAAAATTTTGTCAGCCTAATTATTGTTACGAAGTGCACTGGAAAAAAAGAGGTAAAGTTCCTCAAGGTGACTACTCATAGGGTCGGCGAAAACACTTCGGAATCCCAGGACTGGTTTCGTCCTTCTGCTTCAAGCTCATCAGATAGGCGCAGTCACCGAGTTTCCGACAGCCTTATGGGGACCAAATTGTACGAAATTCGTGAAGTACACATGTACCGGGTGAACTATGAGGCGACCTTTGTGCAGCACACTACTTTAGGAATATCATAAGCGAGATTTAGCTTAGATTCAGTTGAGTCTCCCATGGGAACAAAATTCGTGTGCAACCTAGTGTATTTCTCTAATTTCGCACAGTTTTAGTTCATTGAGAACCCCGGAGACCGTGGCTATCTGATGAGCCCCAAGAAGAGTGGAACCGGTTGTGAGCTATCGAAGAATCTTCGACGATCTTGAGAGCGTTTTCATGTGGGAAAATACAGTGCGATATCTCGAAACATCAGGTGGCTTTTGTGCAGCATGCTTAGCTGAAGAATATCACACGAGAGATCCAGCTGAGATTCATTTGAGTCTTCTGTGAAAACCAAATCTATGAGCGGGTGAGTTTATTTCGCCACTGCAGCAAGATTTTAACTGAATGCCCACTGTGTTTATTTTTGCTGTTGTGTAAAACAGGAACAGCCCGAAAGGCTTCCGGTAGGAGACACACAGTTAGAGAAATTGTTGTACTAAACAATCCACGTTGGTTTTCGGTGAACACGTCTTACGTTAAAATCCGTTCATATCCAAGAATACATTGGGCAGTGTTGGATTATTCCTCAGTCTCGTTTCATTTGCAAAAGCCATCAAGGTGTGAGCATTATCAACTAAGTTCAGAATGGATAGAAATTACATGTTCCCATCGAACCGATGGTTAGCGTAAGATGGGATGCAAGAAAGGTAAGCCATTCTCAGTTGATGGACTTTGCAACTTGAACATGCGAGTATCTGTTAAAAGAGGACTGCGAGGGGACATCATGGCTACCAGAACAGTTTGACGGCGATAGTCGCCGTACACCAATGATAGATAGCAGAAGTGCATAGGATCGGTTCCTGGGAGACCTGTGTGAATGTTATTCAGTCGTATCGTGTCGCAAATAGTTTATGATTTCATGCAAAGACATAAGTGAACAACAAAACCAATTAAGTCCCTTAAAGTCCATTAATTTTTCATCATTTTCGCCCTGCCAGATGTGACCTGTTGCCAAACCGCTCAAATTCTTTTCACTTTATTGACTGCACTTACTATTTGTCTCAACGTAACCCTGTTCAAGCTCCAGTTTGACGTAAGCTGTTCAATTCAAGTTGATTTTGAACCATACTTAGTTACCTCTGCCTACAATCTCCACGGGTTCCATCGTGCATACGTATGTCCGTTTTTCACGGCATTTAGAAAATATATTTGATTGCTGTTCTTCTACCTTCCGCGTACTCCGAGTTGCAAACCCACTTTCCTAGACAAAATCACCAACGACCAATGCTTTGTTTATACGGCAGCGGAGATGGGGGACATACACCTCACGAGTGTGTTAGTCCGCAATACAACTGAGCGCAATTCGGTACACTGGCCTCGTGTGTGCGATTGTTGGCCACGGTTTTGCCTTAGGTCTCAAGTGCAAGCATACGTCACTATCATACGTGCACACAAATATATGGGTACGCGTACACGCACACACATTAGAGATGTTAGTGGCGTGGATTATTCACGTTACAGTCCAGTGCTGTCCAGTGCAAAGTGACGTAACCGTTGGTGTGCCTAGGACTAGGTGACGGTCGGGGGTCGGGGGCACCAAGCGCCGGTGGTTCAGTGGTAGAATGCTCGCCTGCCACGCGGGCGGCCCGGGTTCGATTCCCGGCCGGCGCACAATCCCTTTTACACAAACGGAAATCCCCAAACGTCGAAGCAAACAACACCGGACGGACAGTGTCACTGACCCTCCGGAGTTGCGGCTAACATAAGACGACGCAGTGTGTGGGTTGACATAATCGGTATGGAACTCGTCGGGTTCCTGACCAGAAAGACGGACGTGCTGAAAGATGACAAGTGATCTTTGTACCCGCTAGCTGTCTCGACAGGAATCCCGGGGTTTCAACCTGTGCCACGATCAGTTTGCAGAGTGGCGTGTAGTGGTCTTTGATGGAAGATTTTAGGGTCCGTGCAGCATTTCGCAATTCAAGAAGCACCAGAATAGTGTTGCAAGAGCTAATTGCAATGGCAACCGCTGTATCCGTGATATCTCGTTCGCCGACCGGAATTCTGGATGTGTATGTGTGATATTTATCTTGGTGAGTACGCTATAATCGGCCATAGGGGTGGCAAAATCGTGAGTATGTGAAACAAGATAATGACCACATACAATGTCGAGGGTCGTCACATGGGAGCTGTTAAGCCATTCTCAGTTGATGGACTTTGCAACTTGAACATGCGAGTATCTGTTAAAAGAGGACTGCGAGGGGACATCATGGCTACCAGAACAGTTTGACGGCGATAGTCGCCGTACACCAATGATAGATAGCAGAAGTGCATAGGATCGGTTCCTGGGAGACCTGTGTGAATGTTATTCAGTCGTATCGTGTCGCAAATAGTTTATGATTTCATGCAAAGACATAAGTGAACAACAAAACCAATTAAGTCCCTTAAAGTCCATTAATTTTTCATCATTTTCGCCCTGCCAGATGTGACCTGTTGCCAAACCGCTCAAATTCTTTTCACTTTATTGACTGCACTTACTATTTGTCTCAACGTAACCCTGTTCAAGCTCCAGTTTGACGTAAGCTGTTCAATTCAAGTTGATTTTGAACCATACTTAGTTACCTCTGCCTACAATCTCCACGGGTTCCATCGTGCATACGTATGTCCGTTTTTCACGGCATTTAGAAAATATATTTGATTGCTGTTCTTCTACCTTCCGCGTACTCCGAGTTGCAAACCCACTTTCCTAGACAAAATCACCAACGACCAATGCTTTGTTTATACGGCAGCGGAGATGGGGGACATACACCTCACGAGTGTGTTAGTCCGCAATACAACTGAGCGCAATTCGGTACACTGGCCTCGTGTGTGCGATTGTTGGCCACGGTTTTGCCTTAGGTCTCAAGTGCAAGCATACGTCACTATCATACGTGCACACAAATATATGGGTACGCGTACACGCACACACATTAGAGATGTTAGTGGCGTGGATTATTCACGTTACAGTCCAGTGCTGTCCAGTGCAAAGTGACGTAACCGTTGGTGTGCCTAGGACTAGGTGACGGTCGGGGGTCGGGGGCACCAAGCGCCGGTGGTTCAGTGGTAGAATGCTCGCCTGCCACGCGGGCGGCCCGGGTTCGATTCCCGGCCGGCGCACAATCCCTTTTACACAAACGGAAATCCCCAAACGTCGAAGCAAAAAACACCGGACGGACAGTGTCACTGACCCTCCGGAGTTGCGGCTAACATAAGACGACGCAGTGTGTGGGTTGACATAATCGGTATGGAACTCGTCGGGTTCCTGACCAGAAAGACGGACGTGCTGAAAGATGACAAGTGATCTTTGTACCCGCTAGCTGTCTCGACAGGAATCCCGGGGTTTCAACCTGTGCCACGATCAGTTTGCAGAGTGGCGTGTAGTGGTCTTTGATGGAAGATTTTAGGGTCCGTGCAGCATTTCGCAATTCAAGAAGCACCAGAATAGTGTTGCAAGAGCTAATTGCAATGGCAACCGCTGTATCCGTGATATCTCGTTCGCCGACCGGAATTCTGGATGTGTATGTGTGATATTTATCTTCCTCAGTAAGCTACAATCGGCCGTAGTGGTGGTAAAATCGTGAGTATGTGGAGAAAATAATGACCCCATACATTGGCGAGGCTTATCACATGGGAGCCATTTTCGATAGTCTTCATGAACCACGTGGACTTGTTAGACACAAATGCAGACCGACTGTCGAATGATGCCTGTAATGGCATATGGTGAGCCTGTAAGTTGCAAGGCTGCACGCGATATCGTGAACTGTTTGCTTTCCGAAATTTTCAAAACCAGTCGAGGTGATATCGCCAGTGTGTTGTAGTTGAGAGTGCATTGTCCGTTAGAGGACTTCCACCCCGAAAGCGTGGAAGGCGAGACCTCGATTGATGACGAAACAACTTCTAGCAGACGACCTAGCCCAACTTCTATGCGTCTTCTAAGACTTATTGGAGTCAACTCGTGGAATGCCACATTTTCACGAAACTGCAATGCTGCTGATTTTCCGGTCGGATAGTTGAAGACAAAAGCGGTGACCGGGTAAAAAGGCGGATGTCACAACAAACGAAGCAGAATGAGTCAGTTTCCCGAATGACAAGGATGCCTTCCCACAAAATTTGGTGGTGGCTCACCACACTTCGTGCTCTGTTGATCAGCAGAGATCTGAAGGCCATCAAGTTAACTTACCGACAGCTTTGCCTGGGATGATACAGAAGTTGGGGCACCAAGCAAATGTTCTCTTACCGTTCAGGAGGTTCCTATGGACATCTAAAATAGGGAGCGTTTAATAAGTTGTCGACGACTTGCGATAGATGCTATCATGTTTTAGCTGTCTCCAAAAGCTCATGATGGTCATATCTCATTTAGTTTGGTCCAACCTCACCACTCCAATTTTCCCTGTGATGGCACTTGAAAACATGCATAGATTAGCTGGAACTGTCTGGAATTAATACCATCTTTTGGCGACATTCAAATCGGTTTCACTTCTAAGGCTACGTAACTTGGCAGAGACGGGGTCCATTTCAAACAACCCTTATTCCTAACCATATTGAGGTGGAACAAACCACGAATGGTCAGTCTACAACTTAATACACAGATTGAAACCTTTGAGCAAGTAATCTAGCCTCGTTCTTAGGACCCATTTTCAGCATAGCACGTTGATTTTTAAACGCTGCACTTCTAGACACTCATCTAGGCAAGCCGATTAGAGATAGACATCAAAAACGTCACTGAATTCGAGTGAAAGCCATGTCATGCGCTGCTCCTACCATGCTCGGAGAAGATCACGCTGACTTCATCCTGGAAGGCTAGTAGAACAAACGGTACTCGGACTTTTCGTAATCGTTTTCATACCCCATCGATAGCTTAGAGGATGACCACTCCTAATTGGTCATGGAGAACAGTTCTCCTCAGGCTGTACAGTACATTATCAAACCACCACGAAGATGGTGGTGGACACATTTTCAAACAGAAGTCTTTGTTACACAACCAAGCACTCGTTTACTAATTGCCTCATTACGGATTCGTCAGCACCAGCCTATATGAGCTATGCCTCTGAGACAATAATTGTCGAAGAGAAATAATTCGTACCCTACTCTGATAGACACACACTTCGGGATTCAGAGACAGACTGCTTTGCCATCATAGGTGCTTCATAATTAGCAAGCGCGACCCGAGCCTGTACTGACCGCATCTGTCATACAGCAATCAGAGCTTACACAAAGAGCTCCGCATCCTCCAGTGCTTCTCGTCGGATTGTAAAAGGCGCTTTCGATGACCGCATATTTGGAAGCATAACCGTGTAGTTTGTGGGTGCAAAGCATCCGCCTTACTGCCTTCACTTCTGTTAGTGTTACTACTTTCATGGTTTTTATCATCACCAGATGGACTGTTATGATCAGGCCTGAGTAAAGTAGGGAAGGATAGAGGAGAGCCACTGGAGTGCGGCTAATGTCAAGGCTGCTTTGTGGGTACAAACTGACAACCAATGACCAGAAGGTCGCGGGTGCATGACTCTCTGATTTTCGTGAGAGGGTCACTTCTGATGATTCTCCACAAGTGTGGAACACCTGTAGAGTGCTTCTCGGTTTTTCAGCATAGATTGGTTTCACTGACAGAATGAAAGCTCATTTAAAATAAAAGCAGACACGGATGGTCGAATATAAAAATCGCAGAATAGTTCTGCAAAGGAGACTGTGGAATCAGACAATGGTAACAAACTTATTTCCTTATTCCATCCTTTGGAATGTGCCCTTGAAGATTCACTTAAATTCATTGGGTGTAGGACTGACTAACCACAGTCCACCAACCAATGGAGCTCAACTTCAAGCGGGTCAGTCTTGCCTAAACTGTTGGAGAAACTGGTGTTTTGATTCACTCAGCAGACGTCCCTAATAATATGTTAGTTTGCTTGCAAAACAGAAGCATGAAATTTTCAGAGCCCTGGACAAAGCCGCACTCCCATCGTAGAACTTACCAGTGTGTTTTACCTGTTTGACTGATTCCGTTCCCTATAAATCAAAGGTGTGTATATTGACCGTTGTTGCAATAAATGGGATAAGTCTCCAGGAGCCGTCCTGTCACAGTTTTTTTTTACATTTGACCTGAAGCATAAATCATGACCCATTATGAGTGAATATGCTGGCGCTCTCACTGCCTGCGGGACCTTCTGTCCAGCAACCAATGCAATACCCATGCCAACTGCACTTGGCCGTCAAAGTGTTTTGCAAAGTCCGATTCCATCCAAGCGTTCGGAAATTGTTTCTGCAATTAGACACTTGAATTACCTAGAAGAGCTCTCCTAAATCATCATCATCATCATCATCATCATCATCATCATCATCATCATCATCATCGTCGTCATCATCATCATCATCATTATCATCAGTGATTACTCATTAGCGCAATCAAAGTGTGCTCTATACTTCAGAGTTGGGTGACTTATGGATCTTTCAGAATAGCATAATCACATAAAGGCTTTTTAGAGATACCGAGACTGTACTTTTGTTTTGATCTCAGCTGTCCTACATAGTTCCTGTTCGCAGTCAAATCTTTCATTTTCCCTCAACTGAGGTTATTTTTTGGTCTGATTTGAAGCTGTTAGGTGCTTGGTCAGAATGTTAAACTCCTCCGAATAACATATTTCCATTTTTTTGTATTGACCTCAAGGAACTGGTGCACTAAAACCTGTTCAATTGCTTTCAGTATGGTACCTCTTACACTTTGAACTGAAAAACGTCCTTCTCAAACGTCCCTTGAGTAGCACTGGCCTAATTATGCACACAAGAAACTTTGCATCTCCGTTTGGCCCCACTGAGGATTTTTCTTTTGTACTTTAGGATTAAAATCCTTGTGGTGCTATCGATATGAACCATAATTTGCTTCTTTTTCTGGTGCATGCAACCTAGTCTCAAGCTGACGACCTTTATTTCATATAATGTTAGGTATCGTTATTTCTCACCAAATTCGTTAAAATGGTAAATAGGAAAACTGTTTAGTCAGCACCAATAAAAAGGTCTACAGTCTTCTATAAGCCCAGTGGCACACAGGAATGCAAAACGAGACAACACTGAACTGATAGATATACGGATACCTATATAACTGTCAGAGTTTTCGTGAGTTCATGTATGCTTTTAACTACCAACGGGTTGGAAATCAATGCACGCAGTTTTGTTACGTGTTTATAGTCAAAATCGCGATTTGGCTAAATCACAACAATTTGAAATTTCTTTGATTTCACGAGAGAGTACCGATACCGGTCGAGTGATTTGACACCTGTACCCATCAAAATTAATCCTTTTTTGGAAACTTCTGGCTAAGTGGTTTCGGTCTTTTTGCCCTTAATTCCCATTTCAGGAAGACAACCGAGGTTGCTTGTGCGATTCTTCTGTCAGCACTTGTCCTTACGAGTTTGTAAAGGTTTTTTTTAAATCGTTGAATATCGTCTGATATTCCTATATTGTTAAAAATCGTATTGATGGCTTCCAACAGTTTGATCGTCCCTTGAAGTTGGGTTTGTTGGGGTGTCATTATCTGCAACGTGATAGTAAAAGTTTTATGGAACTCTTTTCGAGCGCCTTCCTTTGTCTTATCCCATCTACCTTCCACGGAAGACTTGAAAGCTTCATCATACAGACTTAAACCTGCTGGGTTAGGGTGTTCCCATTTGGAAAACTCTCGGCTAAATGCATTTAGCTGAAAATACTTTGATGAACTTTGTGACAAAGTATACAAGGACCTTGAAATTATTTGGTTAACGCCCACCAGGTGTAACTCCATCACTACATTCTTCTAATTTGACTTGCAGTGTTAGTCTGCACATGAGGGCCCCCGAAGCTTGACTTTTCTACGCCTAGTTGCTACTCCTATTTTGTGAGTAGTAAGTATAATTGTCAATTCCCAATAAACATCGCATGAGGCATAGCTGTGAGGGCCTGAGTGAACTAGGTATCTTGGTGTATCTAGGTGTATCTTGAGAAGCGTTAGATGTACATGTTTATATGCTCCTCTCACAAACGTTGGCGATGTGATTAAACTCATTTCGTTTTTCTTGTCATAGATAACCGTTAAACCATTAGGACGGTGCCCAACTCAGGCTCTACAGAGTATGGGCTGTCAAGAACTTCTGATATATGTCACACGAACTTCCTGTGTGATCACTATGCTCTTCGGTGAGCTCCAGCACAGCTTCATTCCTGACTGCCTGGTTAGCGTGATTCCGAAGCATTTTCATCTGGCATATTTTGCCTCCAAGCGGTCTTCTCTACTGGACCTCTTTCACTCAGAGAGAGTGCACTTTGTCAAGAATACAGCTTGTGAGGGATAGTACTGGTAGAATTTTGATGTCTTCAATAGTCCAGTGATGGTGGTGGTGATGGTATTAGTAGTAGTGATGCATGGCGTTGGGTGTACCTTCTTTCCAGCGAATCTCACACCAGACCCAGTATAACGGACACTTTGTGCCTGATATGCGAGTCATGACTGTGCTAGCGTCTTAAAGAGCATTCAACATTGTTTGTTCTTTCCTCGGTTGTTGGACCTTACACGCGTCTTTCCATACCAAACATTTTTATATACGTCGAGATTCAGCTTATCTGACTGGAACTGTTGGTGGCATGACTTCAAGGGAGACGCTTCTCTCTTTTTATCTAATATTCTCCTTTGACCCTTCCACATTCACCGCCTGCGTTTACGTTTTATGTCTGTGACCATGCTCTTCAAAAATAAACGATAATAATAGTAGTAAAATTATCGGAACGTGGGAGAGACATCGATCTCACCATTGGATGCATTGATAAACCATTCGTTAATACTCAGTTTCCGGCTTGAACAGAAGAGTTTGAGGGGAGAAACTTACCCTCCGGTCTGAGTAACTGAGGTTACCTGGCGACGCTACGAAATGTTCTCGGCTCCTCGGCTTCCAACACTCACCTGCTTTCAACTCAAACTGATGTGGCTTTGCTAGCAGGTTTCCACCCTAAAAGGTTTGAGGTTTGGATGCGAACAAATGTCGACTGACTGTGCCCTGGATTGCTCTCACGGAATGCAGGGACAGGTGTGCAAGAAGAAGAAAACACAGAGTACAACCATACGAGTGGAACATAACGCAGGATACAGAGGGAATAAAAAACTGAAGAGAACTCGTTTACAAATTCTGACAGAGGTCTTCTAGACGGTCAATCTTTGCTGGCATAAAATAGTTGAAATTCAGTCGGTTAATCAGTCATTCCTACTCGACACTTGTTTTGGTTGTTCCGTGGTATAACGCTAGAGAATTACCCCAAAATATTCTTGTGAACTCTTATTTACTCTTATCCATTAGAAGGCGACAAAGAAGTCACCTCTAACTAACAACAGATTACGGTACCGCTTCTGTGCCGAATAGGTCCGGTCTTCTTGCAGTCATACTGTCAGCCAGTCGGATACCAAAGTGACAAGGTATACTAGTGATGAAACCTGTAAGTAATATCTGTTCATTTCCATTCAAAGCGCCACCCCCCGCACATAATCAACAGCCGAGTTGAAGATTATTGAACTTTTCTTGTGCATTTGTTCACTGAAATATATTCAAACATTGTCAAGACAAGCTCAGCAATACGTTTGAGACAACTGAGCTTCTTGCACTCTCAAGTGCTTTCATGCCCGATTTCTTGCAGCCGCATTCTTGATGTTTCACGGATGAATATCCACATCCACATACACCTTTTTTTCATTCGGTCCTCTGATCAGGATAAGACAAAGACCTGATGGCTGCAACTTCTCGAAGCACTGTAGGGGGTTATGGGGATGCGACAGAGGCAGCTGGGCTCAAGGCTGGTCTTGGCGAGTTGGAGGCGATGAATATACTTCTCAAGGGCCGGAAGGTGCCGTGAAGGTGCCGTCAGTAATCTAGCTGTTTTGGGGCCTGATGTTGGGATCCGTGATAGGATTGTACCGGTCCGCGCAAGCTGACTAGGTGTACTCATCACTGATGCACGATTTCCACTGGGCGGTCTGTTTGCGGGCTGTAGACTGCCCTGATGCCCACACTCAGAAAACAGGTCATAGGCGAAGACTCTTTTAGATGCGGGTACGTCAGCTGCGAAACGTGAACAGTGCACCCGCAAGAAAAGTTGAAGCCTCCTGCATACAGAGTTTAAGAAACTCAGTGTTGTCAAACATTTCTCAGTTTACTTCTACGTCGGTTGAATACCGGACGTTACTAAGCTTATACACTCGGATAGGCCCGTAATCTTCAAATCACTTGTCGATCAGATGACGAGTCAGTGATTTGAACTACCTTAAAGAAGCAATAATCCGTCGGTAGTATGAACCATAGCACCAACACTGCGTGTTTTTGACTTTCCTGTTGCCAATTAATGCGGACCCATAGTGATTAATTCAAATAACTTAGATTTACGTCAATTCCAAAACTCGAGTCTGACTCTTTAGTAATAACTTACCAAGCCTTCTTCACATAAACTGTGGTTTTCACCATCCATCTCAGCGGAGAAGCATTCAAAACAGAGATGAATAGCCGCATGGTTACTCCACCTTCCAGAGTGACGATTGAGACAGTGAAACAGTTTGTCCAATTGAGTGTATCAGCTTTGTCCTGGGACACGGAAGTGCACATTCAGAGAATACGGTCGATCTGTGGAGACTGTTGTTTTTAAGCAAAATGACTGCATGGACGGGCTCCTTATCCGGTACCAGGCGTCCAGTGGGAATGACTCTTACTCTCCAAGCGCATCGATTATCTGCCCGTGCGTGCCACATGTAACCAAATGACTTCGCTTCATTTGTCAAAGGGTCTAGTTCTCATCCACTGCCTATAGTGAGAATGCTCCGTGTGAGGGTCTTCCAACCATGACAGAACAGGTAAGCTGGATAAGCAGGATGCGTGCAAACCCGACATACCAGTTCATTTGGTTGTGGAAGTGAGTTCGGTTGCTATTCGGATAGTCGGTGATGTTAGGTAAATCGATCAAGTCTTTGTTATCAGAAAGATTCCAAACCAGGTCAGTTGTAGCCGAATTTTTGGCGGGTGCTCAGTGGCTAGTGATAATGTACTGTCAAACAAAGCGTTCACTTTTTTGGCCGACTAGCGAAACATCCTTCCCTTAAAACAGACTAAACGGGTTTCTCGTGAATTTCAACCAGCACGCGATACCCCAAGCGCTATCAACAGTCTATAAGTAGCTCATAAGAAGAGTAGAATTCAGCCGATGAGTGGAACTACCATCCGAGGAGACGTCACGCTTAGGTCCAGTCAACACGTGTGATCACGTGATGTAAACCCCTTATCTGAGTGCGAGCTAATCACACTGCTGATCGGCCGAACAGTTGAGTGGTCGCTGGTTCGAGACTCTGTCGAGTTTCACGACATGCGCACTGATGATTCTCAAAAAGGATGAAACAGATGTACAGTGAGTGCTTCCCGGTTTTTTCAGCATTGATTGGCTTCACTCACAGGACGAAACCTATACTTCTGCTAACAAATATTAAAGTGTTATTCCAAGCTCCACCAAATGGGAAAAATTCCGTGAGGTTAGGTAGGTCAAGCTAAAGAAAGGACCACTTCCTCGAAACTCTTACATTCGCTTTCTTTATAGGATCGTCAGATTATTCTGTTCACTCAGTAACTTGCGAAATATTTTGGTATAATGAAACCCAGTGCTTGCACAAAGCAAATGGCGTAAATGAAGAAGTTTGTTGTTCAAATGCAGTGTTGAGAATGTATGGATACATCATTTGACGAAAATAGTGCCTGCATTCTGGACTTAATCCAGGAAATAAATTGATCGCACCACAATAAGCTGCCTTTCGTTAATCTGCTGAGATTAAAGCTTTACGGAACAGCCATTTCTCCCATTGGAGAGGTTTGCACGTGTGATTTATTGGTAACTCAATACAGCCTTAAACTTCCTATTAATGAAGCAGCTGATGCTTCAGTTTCCAAGCTGTTCGATAGTTTTTCGTTACATATGTCACTCATCCTCGTTAACAGGGAATGAAGAGAGAGAAGCCAAGTTGAAAAGGATGTGCCTCTTCTGATTTCTTTTGTAAGGAAGTTTCACGAAATGTGTGACACAGTGGACAACTCATTGCTGGCTAAACTCCAGTCTCCAAAAGCCATTCCGGTCCATGGCCCCAGTCACCTCCAACACCGGGCCACTTGCAGATCGACCTTATATTTTTGCCATGCCCATGTGTTATCGCTTTCAGTATCTCAACACTGAAGACAAAGAGGCAGTAAGCGGATGGATATTTCCTAGATGGATGACCTATGGAAGTAAAGGGGAATGCCAGTAAACTTTTCCGTCCAAATGTGCATTAAAAACCACGGGTGAGTTTCACTTGGTCAAGCGGGCACGTGCTTTCTTGTTTAGTTCTGTCTTCGATAGCTGTCTATACTAAACGTTCCTAATTCATTACCAACACTTGGGTACTATTCAGCCGCACTGAGCTATCACGATCCCAGCGGAGTGGCCATCTGTTTGCTTAGTCGCACTGATTTCTCAACCACCGTGAGATCTTACTTTGTGTACTACGCTCGGAAATAAGACATCTGGGCTTCATTCCAGTGGTTTGCTTTACACTACGTGAATTATTTAGTAAACCACGCATGATAGCAGCGCGACTGGCTTTCCTGCTCATGCTGTAGCGACTTCTTGGTTTTAATTGATATAGTTTAGGTGTGCGATCTCTGTTGCTGCAGCGGAGAATGCAGGTGAGATCAGACAGTCCAAGTTAGCTGCGTTGAGGCCACAATCCTCTGCATTGTCCACCCAGATTTCGGGATGTACTTACGAGTTGGCAAAAATCTTTCCTTAAATACCACAAAAAATAAATCTATCTGGTTTCAATTACTCATTTCTAAGTCGGACGGAAGGCACCACAAGTGGGTCTTTGTCGACATAGGATGCACTCCATATGGCCCATTAAGATAACATAGTAATAGTACAAAGAAATAGCGGACCGCATGTGTTATCATACAGCATGAAAAACCGAAGCAGTTTGTTTACTTCAAAACTGCATTTGAAGACGACCGGCCACAAGTTTGTCTATCAGACCAAAAACAAGTTTGATCACGGTATTCAAACATTTTCCGAATACACGCATATCTGGGCGAATAACCGCGTGTGAATCTACGACGTAAACAGATTGTTACCAAAACATTTGCGGAACTGGGTCGGTATGCGAGTGTAAACAGAACCGAGAGGTTGATGAACTCGGTGAGGGTGACCTTTAGCCGTAATCACCATGTATGCATGTACAAAAGTTCATATGTAGTAGGCACTGGCTAAGATTGTAAACATTGCAAATTCACCAGGGTCCAGTCGATAACTTTTTCTCTAGGTAGAACAAACCGATCTTCGTGGCACTTTTTACGGCTGTAGGTTAAATTGCGCCCTGTGTTTTCAAGCTCCAGTCCCGTATTTTTATGCATCAATGCATGAAGACATGAAGTGCCGTGGCACAAAGACATCTTTCTGCCTTCGGGGTTCCCCAGAAGACATAGAGTGCAAAAACGTCTGGAATTTGGCAGCAAGATGATTCGAAAGTGACTCTGAGGCTCAACCGGCTAACAACTGACGATTAAGCAGACAACGATTAAGCATGGATCTTATCTGCTTTCAGTGACACTTCTTGCTCCAATATATATATATATATATATATATATATAATATATATATATATATATATATGGAGGGAGCAAAAGGTTTGGTGGTCCTCTAATAAACTCCTCGCAACTGAGGCTACTTCACTTAGTTTACTTGGGTTTAGACTCACCCTCTCCAAACCACTGATGAAGAATCTCCTCCCAACGAGGAACAGAATTGGAACTTCATCCAGTGGGCTATATACCGTATTCCTGTTAGCCACCTGGCCAGTGGCACTGAGATATAATTGTTCTTTCAAATCTAATGCAAAACTTAAACCGTGCTTTTTGTCAGCACGAAATGTCGACTCCACATTTCCCCTCTGTAAAGACCACTTTCCAGATGGTGGTTGGTTTATCAGAGCTTCTTCCAATATTTACTCTCCTCCCTAAAAGCGTTTTTTGCTATTCTGACAGGGTAGTCTTTGCGGAAGATGATCTCCTCAGGTTGGGCCGATTTAGGTTACAAAACAATAACCACAGCCACTGAAGGCCACCACAACACAGAGCCATGAACAAGCATATCGCTTGGTGCGGGATCATTATGCATAGTGCTGTCAAATGTTTAATGCAATTGCGTGGGTAAAACGCATCTGCAGACGTCTTAGATGCTAGAGTTATCCCTCTCCGAATCAGAATCATCAGAAGGGAATCCTTTTCAGAACCAGCTACTTTTTCTTGGTTTCCTTAAACGGTTACTAACTTTTCAAGAGGGACCAGCTCTACAAGAAGCCCTCTGTTGGTTCCCTCATGAGGACGAAAACAAGACAGACTTCATTGAGTACAAATGAGTACTATCCGGATTCCACCCATGCCATGTTCACAGGTTTCGTCATTCTAAAGGTCAATAATCATGCACCCTACAAGGAGAACCTCTGCAAAACCCAAAAGACGATAGTGTGAAGTAGACCTCCCTGAATGTTGATCGCATGAGTCAGCCCGAGTGCCTTATGTCTGAGAATACATTACCTGTGCTTTGTACGTTCTAGGGTGCACATAAGCATTTAGACGCATAAATTCGGATTTTTAAGATCACTTTGCGTAAGGGATGCGTGAATCGGTTTTAGAGCATGCGGTCTGCTGTGATTCATTGGATCCGAAATTTAGTGCAATGTGAACACGACAAATTCTTCCTTGTTTGAAAATAATGTGCTCACGTTTGATGTTTGAGAAAGTGAATTTATTTACAATGCTATCGCTCGTAGGCTATGACTGGGACGCATGTTTCTGATGCTTTTCTGCGTGCGGCCAGAGTGAAGGGAAGGCTTCCTGAAGAGTTGTATTATCTATGACGATGGTTACTACTTGACTCTCCCCCAGGCAGACTGATCCCTTAACAAAGACCAATTGGCCCGTTTGCCTTGAGTGATCTTTGTTGAAGATGCATGAAAACCACCTTATTTTAATGATGATGAGTGCTACCACCAGGTGTCAGCTTGAGTTTATTCGGAACCAAATTGAACAGAAATATTTTCGAACATGCTGTTCTGTTGTCACTTTTATCCAGGTACTCGATAACTTAGGAGAGATCAAATTCCATCGTCTACGCGTTAGAAAAGCGATACATATGAGAACTGCCATTAAAATTGCGGCAACTTTTATAAAAAACAGACGGTGCTGTTGCAAGTCGAGTGGTGTGGGCTAGAAGAAGAAAAGACCACTTGCTACTTACTTTTAGTGACAGAGTGAATAGTGAACTCGGCCCAGTAGCGATCAACCAAAAACGATATAAAACACTGGATCCAGGACATGAATAAATAACATTGTGGCCAAAAAGCATAAACAGTGAATAGGCAAATGTTTTCGAGAAATACACTAATTTGCAAATCAATTTGGTTTTGCGAGAGACTCACCTGGAACCCAGCTGAATCTCCCGTTTTTGATGTTTCCAGGCAACTGAATGTGCTGTCGTGGACTGTCGAAGAATTTTCAGCAACCTTATGGGTAGTGCATTACGTATACGCAAGTGTTATTATCAGAATTCATATGCGGGATGGCAGCTCCCGTCTCTGCGTCGAAAAAGTCTTTATCTGAAATCATCATAAGATATGCGGGTCGGTCATTCTTTAAGGATGATTTTCACTGTCCTACATGAAATGCTACGCTTGATTCACGGGGCATCCCAAGAAATATTTGCATTTGTGGTCATACTGTCCACGCATCTTCGCTATCAAGTCCGGTTGACACATTCGGTAGGACAGATACTTGTACGCGTAAGTCGTCAAGTACAGTCAAGCGGCCATGCTTGAGAGAATACTGAAGAATGCTTCCACATTTAGGGTTAGAGGTTCGTTCATCGACCATGGCTCTGAGTTGATTGCTTTAGGTGCTGATCCGTGGTTTGAGTCAAATGAGACTGAATTCAACAGTTTTGCTTTCTTTTTAGGGGGTTTACAGTATGTCGGCTTATCTCACTTTGTTTCTGAGACAGCTCCTGACCACGCATTCCCTCCGCCGTTCTACAGACTGCTGTTGCTCACATCGTTGTTTTGGTCAAGTAGTTTTGGGTCAAAACATCACTGGCATCAGTATTGTGACTCAGCCTGCCTGTGAGGAGAGATGGAGAATATTTTAGGTTGCGGCCAGCGTCCAGTGCATGCGCCTTCAAAATTGACGGAATGAGCAATGTCCACTCAATCGAGTGAGTCGAAATCAGTCAAACAAGAGCAGAATAGAGCAATGGATACGAGGCAGAGTAATGAGAGCTCGACCAACGAATTAATCAATAAACGCACGCGTGTATGGATGATACTCCACAAAAAAGTATGAGCAGCGTTGACTACTAAAACAAGTGTAGAATAAACAACACTGAATCTAAAGTTGAAAAATAGACCATCTGCTTCTTTGTTGCTGTCTATATCGGTCATGGTTTGTTAATAACGTTTCCTTTGATGTCTCTGGCAACAGAAATATTCCTTTGAGATCTCCTACGCCATGCATCGCATTGACACCATGTTTGACCGATCACAACAGACGACTGTTTTACACCTTAGATTCCTGAAGTACAGGCGTCATTCTCTAAAGAGACCATCTCTCGGGGATAAGCGGAAGTTGTCGTCTGTATGAGAGGGTTTCTTCTCTGTAGTTCACCATTAAAACCCAATTCCAGGGATCAAATGAAAGTGGTATTTTCTGAGGAGCGGCAACTGTACAGTCTCTTCCTCCTAGTTGAATGTTAAAAGCAATTTCACCGGTTGTGAACACTTCCTTGGATTGTATTCAGGGACGTTCTGTTTCACCGTGGTACTCGTTTCAATATGCTAGATTATTGTTACAACAGTGTTTCCATAAAATGAAGGATATGGCTTGTCACCCACCCGTCTAAGAATGTACAGTGTGGCCAGCGACTTGTGTGTTTACAGCCCAATCCCCGTTACACTGATATTCACCCAAACCTTGTTCACGTTACTGACCAACTTAACAGTGTACACCGGGGGGAGGGGGTAAGCCCAGGAACACCGGAAAAAACGATGCTCACGTAAAACTGTCTATACACAAAGACAATCGTTCGTTTGTAATACCCTTTCGGTGCCTACCTGCCATGATACCTGGTGAAAGCACGAGGTCTGGGATAATGCTAGGTTTCCCAAACCTAGATAGAAGTCGACATGCAGAGGTCGGGTTCGAACTAAGAACCTGTCAGATCGGCGCCGACGAACCAAAAGTATAGGTAGATGAAACTGCGCTAGCTGTGATGACCGATTCTGCCATAAAAGGAGGGTTGTTATAAACGAGAAGCAATGTGCAGCATGTCACGCTGGCTTTAGTTGTGAACCGTACGCACGTTTATTCTTGGTCTAAACAGTTGCTGTGCCAAAAGGTAATTTAATACAAATGTGGACAAACTCTCGAATAGTGCCCTTACGACAGCGGTGTGATCATCAGAACTGCGTGAACCAAAGACCTGATAATAATGTGATTTGCAAACTGTTGGTCTTCGTTGAAGACAAGTTAAGATGGATTGACACCCTGGCCCAAAAACATTTTCTAGCGTAGCTAGAAAAAGCGAAAAATCCAATGTTTCATAGTGAGTCTGACCTTGAAAAGATCCAACAGATTAGTAACCAACACACTCGCTGTCTCCGGTTTCCCTCAGCTGTAAACGCATGATACAACAGGCTCACGTGATGAAACAGTAAACGCTCCACACTTTTCACTTATTTTGCGTCATGTGAGATTGCTGGACTGGACAACTCACAGCTTCTGCTTCAGTTTGATTGAGAGCTTATCAGCCAATCAAGTGTTTAATAAGGGTTCTGAAACGGAGTGACTGGCGTTTGTCATTGAAATCGTTCCGAAGAAAACGATCCCCCGGAGTGATTTATTCATGCCCATTTTCTACTTTTTTAAAATATTTTCTTCTGTTCCCTCCCACCACATTTCTGTGAATCCCGTGGTTTTGTTTTTTCTAACTAAATATCACAAACTGACCAAAAGTTATCATACTTTATCAAATGTTATCGGATCCATGACGAAAAACATTTGTGGCAACACGGCGTTTCCGCGGAATAAGATTTTCCCAACAGTCAACCTACTTTGATGACACACCAGACGCAACAAATGCGACAAAGGGTGGTACCCTTTCATAGCAAGACGATATAATTGTTTATTTTACTAACTATTATCGAACGGTAAATGAAGATTTTATCCCGTAGGGTAAAGCCAATTTACGCTGGAAAGCCGAGAAGCGTTCACTGTACAGCCGTTCTATCCTTTTTGGGAATAATCGGCAGTGCGTTTCACACGTGCGTTTCGAAATCACAATTTTCCACCTACTAGTTGAATAGTTAGGATTTCGGCCACGAGCAGCTGATACGATAGGAAGTATCGCTGCTCACCATTTAATCCCAGAAACCACATCACATGGCCACACGTGTTGACCGACCCCCCGGGTGAGACCGCCTTCATTTACAGGACGAAATCTCCATTAAAAATGCTGAAATCTCAAGCTGCCAACCATCAATATGTAGATCACAGCAAGAAAAAAATCCATCCGGTGAGTGGAAATTCTATTTGAGAAATCGTCTCTTAGAGAGCCAGTCAACAAGGGACCGTGTGACTTAGTTTCCGTGGCCGAAAGATGAACGGTGCTGTATCTCCTTCAAATGTAAGCTAATCACACCGCCAGTCAGCTGTCCTTCTCCGAACGGTTGAGAACTCAAACTACTAGAGCGTAGGTCGCGGGTTCTAGACTCCTTGAAGTTTCGTGGGATGTGCACTACTGATGATGCTCAACAAGAATAAAACGGTCATACAATGCTTTTCGGCCTTTCAACATAGAATGGCTTCACTCGGTAGACGAAACATCAGGTGAAACTTCTCTAATCTCCTCACAGTACCAAAGACTGGTACGGATTAAAGATATCATTGCCAGGGAGTTCCGATCTTTTATTGAAGATCAGTGATGCGTCCATTGGTGAAAAAGTAAATTTTGTGTAGTCATGGAAAATGAACCAGTGTATACCAAACACTGTCTATATGGGCTTCTCTAGCGACGACTGAGCTTCAGTGCGACAAAAGTTTTCGTTATTTTACGCCACATTACGAAACGATATCCCGAGAAATCCCTATCCCGGAATCAACGATAAAGTAGACTTGCATCAACTGTTGAAAATTCACCAACAGCGATTTGCTTTAATCGCTCGAATTGGGTCGTGTTTGTTCCGCAAATTTGGAATTTGGGCGGGTCCTGACAAAAAGTGGTCGGACTAGCAATCTGCGTTATGGCATGTGAGGTTTTCACATAAAGTCCAGAGCAGAAAGACGTGTGGTTTCCATCTCGGTATTTTCTCGCATCCGGTGTAGTGTGACATGCTGACCTCCGCACGTCTTTTGGTTGATTTTATTAACACTGGTTAGCACTGACAAGTTTTGCGCTAGAAGATCGTGTGTGGGTGTAGAACGAAACAAACGGGATAACAACGCTTGCAGGTCAGATAAACAGGCTGGTGTCAGCATTCGTGGGGATGATGGACAGTATGCAGAGAATTCGTGTCACATCTGTGGTTTCACAGTTATACACCATTCGGTCAGTGTGGTGAAGTGCTCTGGAGAGATTTCGCAGAGGATCAAAACTATCATCTGTAAACAGCGGAATGTCCTTCGTACTAAGCCGCAATGGTTTCGAAGACTCACATACTACTCATAAAGTTGCTGGAAACTCTTCGTAGCACTTTCACACTTGATCGGGCTCATCAGGTAGAAACAGTCCCAGAGATTCTGATGTTCCGCATGAACCTGAATTGGACTCTATTCGCGAGGTACACTCTTTTGGTTTTAAAGTGAAACTCAACTCATTTCAAGCTGAATCTCTTTTTTATAATATTCGTCAACTGGCTGTGCTGTGCAAAGTGTACAAACATCCAACATCGTCCCGACTGAGACATTTACTTGAAGAACATTGTAAACGAGAGGTTGAACTGGGATTTGTTTGAATTCTTCGTTAAAACCAAATCAATTTGCAAATAAATGTTTTCGCCAAACTCAAACTTAGGGTTTCAATGGATGACAAAATGCCCGTGTACTTCAGTAACCCACAAATAAACGTCACTCATGAGTTGATTTTGAAATCAGAAATGGGGTCCTCGCGTGGTAGTGTGTAGCCTCGGTTATTACTCCCCAAAGAAAGGTCTCTGCCTGAACATTTTCCGTATTGGTAATCCCTATGTTGTTTTTGTAATAGTTTGAATCCGTCTGATCAATATACACAGGCCAGAGTTACTTGAAACCATACGAACTCAACGGTTGATCGTAGAAGTAAAAAAAGTTATAAGTATAAAAAGCACTCGTTGAACGTCCCATTTCATCACAGCGGAATAATTTAGGACACAACGAGACAACCAAATAACTCACTGTGGTAAGCCAGCCTTGAAAGACAGTTTTGGTATGAGTAGACGAGATTAGGTCCGTGAGACAACAAGATGAGATGTTCGTGAAATACACTCAATTGCATACCAATTTGGTTTTAACAGGAGACTCATCGAAATCCAAGTTGGATCTCTAGTTTGTCGACTGAATGTGCGTTATAAAGACGGCCCCATTCATTTCATTCGGTTCGATATTCGAAATATCGCATTTATGTTTTTGAAAGAACACTACTAATAAGGTTTCCTAAAACTATTCGACAACCCAAGACCAATTCTGCCCTTCTTAAAACTTATCAGGCAGGCGCAGTCCCCGAGCTTCCGGCTCTACTTGAACCCACAATGTGCGCAGTTCGCGAGGTACACATAGGTACGTAATAATTCGGTTTCAACGGGAGACTCAACTTAATCCCAGCTGAATCCCTCGTTTACATTACTCCTTTACTGGGATTCATTTGTTTTTCTCTGAAGCGTAAGTGGTGTGCAAAGTTCGTGCAGTTTGGGTTCAAATAGAACATAAGGCTGACGGAATAGGAACTCGGGGACTGAGATTCGATGAGCCCGAACAGGAAGTGCGAAACCGATCTCCAGGAGTTTTCAACAACCTTATTACCAGCACTCTTCAAGAAAACGCCGGAGGTTATTGGTGAATTCACATCATCTGGAGTATTGATTGACTGTCTATTGGAGGCTCATATATCTGCGGGTGGTGGTCTGCCAATGGAATAATTTAGGAACGTCATACTCCCAGACCAACTATCAGACGTTTGCATTCGACAAAGCCTGTCTTATGTTGGCTGGACACCGAGATTCAGAAGAATCATCATCATCAGCATCATCGACAGCATGACATCAGTGTTGAACACCGATGCTTCGCTGCCGTACAACCATGATTTATTTGAAAGCCTTATTGTGAAGAAAAGGAATAAAGATGGATGGTGAGGGGACTTATTGCTGTCTTACTACAATCATTCCGAGGTGCCTACACCTCCAAAACACTCATTCAGGCAATCTGGATAGAAACTGACAACAAGATCGCCACTGACATCGGTTGGCAGCCATATCTTGCAGCGTCTCCAACCAGGCGCACTGGGGATCACGCGGTCCCCATCCTGGAAGGCGAGTAGCACCGACAGCACCCAAGCGTTTCGTGATTTCTTTCATACCCTTCTGCCAGGTCAAGGGTTGGCCACCTCTCTGCTTACGCCACTCTGAATTGGGCATGGAAAATAGCACTCTCTTCGGCAAACGATGATTAGGCATGCGCAACACATGTCCCAACCAACGCAGCTTCTGGTGCTGGACACATTCTTCAATGGAAGTACCCGTTGCACAACCCAAAACTCGCTTTCTAACTGCCTCGTTACGGATTTGTCTCGTTACGGATTCGCCGACACCAACCCACACTAGCTATGGTTCTGCGACAATGTTGCTCGAAGACCTGAAGACTTCTCAGAGGCCAGGTCTCAGCCATACAACAAAACAGCCCGCACTGTAGCTTGATACACACGTCCCTTGGGATTCAGGGACACACCACTTTGACGCCATAGGTGTCTCAAATTAGCAAACGCGACCCGAGCCATGCAAATTCGTGCATTGACTTCATCTGTCACACTACAATCAGAACTAATACAACTTCCAAGATATGTAAAACGCTCCACAACTTCCAGTGCCTCTCCCTGGATTGTAAGTGGCGTGTTCAGTGACTGCATGTCCAGGAGCATGACATTGCACTTTTTGGGTGCAAAGTGCATACCAAAGGACGGGATGACTTTGGTCAGTTCATCTAAAAACACCTGCGCCTTCTCCTCCTCTTCAAAGATAAGAACGATGTCATCCACATATTCCAGATTGACAAGGTTTTCGTCAGAGGCTATTTGAACACCGGGGTTTTGGAGACCTTCCAGCTTTCGTCTCATTATTTCGTCGATCACGAAGTTAAACAGGAATGGGGATAGTGGGCATCCCTGACGGACGCCACTTTGTGTACGGAAGCTTTTGGAGAGCTCTCCGTATACTCTCACACGTCCGGAAGTCTTGGAATACAAAGAGCTTATTATGTTCACGAACTTCCGGGGCATTCCTTGGTGGGCAAGCGTGTCAAGCAGAACAGACCGGTCAACCGAGTCAAATGCGCCTTGGAAATCCAGGAATACTAGAATTGTGGGTCGCTTATACGTATGGCGTTGTTCTAGCACCTGACGAAGTGTGAAGATTTGGTCAACGCAACCCCTACCAGGCCGGAATCCCGCTTGCTGCTCTCGAGACAGTGTCTCACGAGCCGCCGTAAGGCGACGAAGCACAAGTGACGCCAACATTCTCGTTACGACCGGGGTCAAGCTGATGTCCCTGTGGTTGCCACACTCACTACGAGCCCCTTTTTTGAAAATGGGCACTATCAACGACTCTCCCCAGTTGTCTGGGACAGACTCCTTTTCCCAGATGCAGGCAAACAGATCAGACAGGCGTTGACTGAGGATTTCACCCCCATCTTTGAACAATGCGGGTGGGAGGTCATCCGGACCAGAGGCTCGGTGGCGCTTGAGAGAATATATGCAGTCATAAACCTTCGAGGCCGTAGGTGGTTCCACGTTCACCGTCCAGGGTTCTACGTCACCTGTGGGTTCCAGATGGGTGCCAGCTGGTGGCCATACCAATTGTTGTTCGAAGTATTCGGCCCATCGGTCGAGACGTTCTTTATTCGAAATGGTCACTCCATTCCGATCCTTGATATTTTCGCTCACAGGTGGTTTCCTGGGACCGGTCGCACGGATCAACTGAAATAATCTTCGGGCATTACCGGATTTCTGGGCTTCTTCCATTTCCTTGGCTTTCTGTGTCCACCACACTTCGCGGTCGGCTTTCACACTCGCCTTCACTTGACGTCTGATAATTCGTCGCACCAAGTTATGTTCCGGGCCGGCTGGGATATTTCTCCGAGATTTAAGCAGTGCCACCGTTCGGTCTGATATCCAGTGCTTGCGTGCGCCTGGTGGTGCCGTGCCACAGGCGAAATTCCCAGCACTATGCAAAGAGGTGGCAATCTCGTCCCAGTATGCGTTCACATCTGATGGTGGAGCATTTGGAAGAGACCCTAGAAGACGATTCTGGTAAGTTCGTCTAACATCCGGATCTGCCAGTCTTTCAGTTGCCAAGCGATTTGTCCGCACCTTACGCGGTCCTGGAAAACGTAGGGAGAAGCGACTCCTGACGAGCGCGTGGTCGGAATCCACGAATGTGTTCCAAAACGACCGGCAGTCAGTTACTGATCCGCGCCATCGTTAACTGATGGCGATGTGGTCGATTTGAGTTTGTGGTCGGCGTGTCGTTGGAGGACACCATGTGGCCAGACGACTTCGGCTATTCCGTAAGTTAGTACTGCATAGAAATAGCCTGCGATCAGCACATAGCTGAAGCAATCGTTCCCCATTGTCCGTACGTACCGAGTCCAATCCATGTCGACCTCCTAATTGAGTCTCAGATACGCTAAGCCTGCCCACTTGTGCATTCAAATCTCCAGCAACCACCACGATGTCTGAGCTTTTAGCTCGCCGCATCAGGGCATTCAGGGCGTCATAAAACCTGTCTTTGACGGTGTCGGAGCTACAGTCAGTTGGGGCGTAGGCAGGCACGATAAACAAACATCGATCAACATCCCGCCTGTGAGACTCTTTCACAGACGTTGCCAGAGGAACCGCACAGAGGCGACTATCAACAGGTATCCAGTCAAGCAAGGATACTTCCGCCCGGTGACTTAGGACGATACCAACCCCTGCACATCCAGCTGCAGCAGCCTCTGGATCACCATAGGTGCGCAGTCGGAAGCGAGTGGAGACTGATGGGGCGGTTAGCTCAATCACTGTGCTTGCATTTTGAACTCTTGTTTTTGAGACACAGCATACATCAATGCCAAGCGAGTCCAGTGTGAGAGCAAGAGCAGCTTGTTGTCCTGCTTGCTTCAGAGTGCGCACATTGAAGGCGGCCAGATAGACTGAGTGTCGAGGCTTGATGATTGGTTTGGAGATACCTGAGGATGTCGGCGCCATGTGACGAGCAGATGCTGAACGAAAAAACCGATGCAAGACGAACGGAGTCATCGGTCCTAAGTGCTGGGCCTACAAGGAGAGAGTTGTTAATGGGGTGGGGAGAGGGGGAAGAAAAAGTATGTGAAAGAGAAAGAAGGGAGGCGTCAGCAGTAGGCTGTTTTCGCTTACCCGCCCTGCTGTATGCAGCAAGTAAGGCGACCCGGCTGATGGTACCACGCGACGGCCGATGTGGCATGAGTTTTTTTGTATGTGTGCAGTTCATGGTTGTACGTGGGCTAGGATACTGTCAGGGCGCCCACACCTAGACAGGAGGACGATTAGGGTCCTCAACCAAAGCCTTTGGCTCAAAAGCCTAACCGCAAGGCAGCGGTGTTTGGCGGGAAATGCAAATGCATTACTGTTTCTACGGAACAATTCGCCACATGTTCCAACCCCCAACCTGGAGGACCAGGAGACTGTGTTCGTCAGACCTCTAGCCATTGACCAACCTGGTATGAGAGACTCTGTGAGTGTCGCAGAGACACTCCCCAGTATAGCTCAATGGGTCGCTGAGGTGCGCAAACCGCCACACCACGGTAAGGTCCAGTCTCTTCGTGACGGCCTTTCAGAAGAAAGGTAAGGTCGAATGAATGTGTCACCAATGGTCTAACATTACGTCATGCAGGGCAGGTTCTAAGATCTAAAGCATTTACGGGAATAGTGGAAAGCCACGTGAGAAGCAGAACATATAAGATTCGATTGACAACGCTTTCGATTCTTTCCGTGGAGGGCTGTTTGAGCACCAGGTCATGGGCACACATTGTAACACATAAGCTCGGTGTTAGCTGATACTGAGGGGGTGTGGAGAAGAGAATGCTTTACGTTTGACGAAAGACACTCATTTGCAAATTACTTTGGTGTTAATATGAAATTCAACTGGATCCACAGTTTATGATATGTTTCAAATGAATATGCTGCAAAGTAGCCGCCTCGTTTTTCGTTTGGTGCGATATTCGAAGCATTGCAAGATATTTCCTTAACGAAACATACTACTCAGAAGATTGCTTAAGACGACTCAGCATTCTGCAAACGATTTTGCCCTTTTTATGGCTAATTAAGTCTCCGACTTTTGACAACCGCATGTTCTGGCTGACCATCAGATTGTACACAATTGTCGAAACACACCATTTTTTCAAAGTAAATTAATTTTACTGAGAGACTCACATGAATGAATGAATCTCCTGAACCTAACTTTTGTTTGGCTGAGGTGAGAGTTCGTTCCGGGCACGACTCCTCAAATTCAGGGAGCAGGCATTAGTGGGCTATCTGCGAGTTCTGTTCCAATCCTCCACAATTAAGTCCAGAAAAGGGAGTAATATTCGCGACGGAATCACGAGTTATCCTGTGAGCTTTAAAATGCTGAAAACTATAGGTCACTTATCGAATACGAGGGACTGTACCGTGTTGTACATTACGGGGAATACACGTGACTTTAAGCCCATAAATCACCCACCATTAACCTTATAGAGTGCGTAGTCTCACGTCCATCCCCCATTGCTTGGTTTCGTGAGCCGTGCTTGACCCAGTCGTACTGCAAATGGAGAATTCAGCTGACACCCACCCAGACAGTCAGTGACAAAACGGCTACTGCACGACCGGTCAACCTTCGACTCGCCATTGTATCTGTCGTCCAGCATGATATGCCCACTCTCACTTATTGAGCTCGTGATTTAATGGAATTGCGGTGGTTGTTTACCACCTGTAGACTCGGGGGCAGTACAGTGTGTTTCAGGCAGCTGGTTTTGCTGGTATTCGACTTCGTGCAGAGTCGAAGTAAGAAAGGAGTTCGGAGGATGTCTGTGCTTGGAATATTGACAGCAGACAAACCAGTATTGACACAGAAAATAGGATAGTAGAAGGGGGCAAGGAGAAACGTGGGTCGGTTTCTAAAACATGTCAGTTCAAGCCTAGCATAAATACGAACATACGATCAGTTGTAGTAAACCGTAGTAATTCGGAAGGCTATAAAGTACAGCTATATCAGTTACTGGTGGTCTCGGCTAGCACAGTAAATGAACCTACGGAGCAAACCAAAAGATATACAGGGGGAGAAGAGGACAGAAAATGTCCGTGAGAGCCGTCTGGTTAGGTGGGGGGGGGAGAGACTGAACAGTTACGAATGAGCGTAAGCATACCGAACAGACAGGACAGCTTCACACAAAAGATGCTCATTTGACGCATGCAGCGCCACAAACTATCTCAGTTCCAAGTGTGTGCCACATCGCGTACCGTCATACCCATAGTGTGGTCAAACAGCACTACAGTCAGATAACATGAAATATGGACCAATGGGGAATCACATGAAGAGTGGAGGAAGCTTGGACGCCTGGGCAAAATGACCTTGGTCACGTGGCTCATTGCTAAGTAGGTAACGTCCTGAAATCTCTTCTGACCGTTCATGTTCGATCCCAGTCAGGACCAAATACCCCTGTGTGGGCATTCAGCCATACGGTCAACAAACATAAACAAAGGTGAACAAGCGTAGGACCAACAGCGATGAGTGCGAGACGTATGCAACTAGTCAATTGTTCTTCGTATGGGTAACCTATCAAATCGGGATATAGGAACAACAATGGGTTGGTAAACATGGGGAAATCAGGCTACTTGGTGGTCACCTGAGGTAATGTGCAGTTCAAACGTAATTCCTTTAAGGAATCAGTACTATGCATGAGTTATGCAAGGGGCCACCGACACGTGTTATTTATTTTCAACACAAGCTTGACCAGAACGCCTAACCATAAAATGGGAATGCGTCAACGATCTATAAAGAAGGTTTTAGCTAGTCAGAAAACTTAGTGTATTAAGCCAGCACAGGTTTCATTAGTCAACAGCGTTCGTCAAACTGCAATGCAGACATAAAACGTCTGATTAGCACACCGAAGCAAGTTTAACAAGCCCGATACTAAGTGCACAGTTAACAAGATGATAAAGAAAGTAGGAAACACTATTGGTGATCAGGTATGTTTTATTCTTAACAGTCGTTGACGCACTCCGAAACTCTGATCACTGATGAATACGCAGAATGCTATAGCTATGCTACAGCACCCTACGGACGAATAACTCGACGACTGAGATACTGTCGAACTGTCGAAGCCTACACCAAAACAATTGAAAAGCCTTAGCTGGGTTCAAACCACGGACCTCCCGGTCAGCAGTTTCATGGACGGAGAAAGGTCTAAGCGCTAACTTAACCAAAAGGCTCCTAGATGCATGTAACTCCAGACACTGGTTCAGGCAATCCGGATAGAAACAGATAACAAGGATGTTAGTGACGTTGAATAGTAGTCATAACTTGCAGCTTCTCCAATAGGCACACTGGGAGTCACGCGGGCTCCATCCTGAAAGGTGAGTCCCACCAACAGTAGCCAGACTTTTCGTGGCTGCTTTCATTTCCCTCTGTCATGTCAACGGTTGAACACCCACTACGAATTGGGCACGAGAGCCAACGCACTCTTCGGCAAACGATGTTTCGGCATGCTCAATACATGACCAGGTCACCGCAGCTTTGGTGCTGAGAACATTCCTCGACTTAAGTCCGCGTTGCCCAATCGAACATTTGTTTTTCAATTACGGATCCGCCGACAAAAGCCTACAGGAGTTGTGGTCTGAGACAATGGTTGTCGAAGAACTGAAAATGTTTCAGTTCGGCTGCTCGCAGAGGTCACAACCCACAGCCATACAACAAGGTAGCCGTAGTGTAGCCTGATAAACACGTGATTTGAGATTCACGGACATGCCACTTTGTCGCCACAGGTGTCTCAAACTACTAAAAGTGGCCCAAACCTTAAAGATTGGTGCAGTTACCTCATCCTTCACACCAAGGTTGGAACTAATGCAAATTCCAGGGTAGTTTACGAAAAATACCCTCTGGTGCAACCAACCGGTGGTTGAATTTGAACACAGCCTTTATTTGTTGGCAGTGTGTAAAAATGCGCTCGATGCATTCCGGCAGATTCTATATGATCATGTCAAAAACCTCCCTAAGTTATGTACTTTAGAACAAAAAATGAAATAGCTGAGTATCCGGATGCTCCTCCTTCCTGAAGAACTCGGTATACGAGGTTCAGAATAGAGCACTAGATCGCAACCTAACTGGGATTACATGGAGCAGAAATGGTGGCTTCAAGCGGCCAGTCGTTAAAGGCATTGTACATATCACCTCAGGGTGATGATAACTTAACGACGACAGGATGTTGTCATTTGTTACAACTTGGAATCCAAGGGAACACCCACTGGTTTGCAGGTTGGACTTCATAATTTACCTGCTGATAAGTCAAAGGAACCAATTCTAGGCCTCAAGATAAACGGGTAGTTTCTGCATGCCGGAGCATTTCAAGTAGATGGACAGAGTATCCATATGATACTTGCATATTTATACCAAAACGTGAAAATATCAAGTCAGCCAGTGGCTTTTAACGTTTACGCAATGCGAGGAAACTACAGTGATGTGTAGGAAATTTTATGTTCCAATATCACGTCTAGTTTGACTACTCTTAATGGAGCATATTCAGATATTTTATTCACTTAAAACGGCAATTAGCGAAACCATGTCACTCTGATCATCATTAGAGGCAACAGAACTTTAGCACATGGTCCACACGAAAAAAACCCGGAAGATTTGTTTGGTTGACAATCTTGGCTTCCTCATAGATGTGTTCAGACGATATGTGTATCCAGAAGTATTATCATGGAAACCAGAATTTTTTATACCTGTCACATACAGTGTGCATTTAAGGTCTTGCAACCTGTAATTGTCATTTATGCTGAGATAGCCGGCTAGATTTCCACTGAAAAGAGTATTATAACCTTCGGAAGAACACTTGATGAGACCAAGTTACGAGACTTCCTATAAGAAAACATTTGAGACACAAGCTCATCAGGGTGCCTCTGTAAACGTTTATCGGCTTACCTGACCCCGTGTGGATACGGGTGCATAAATGAGATTGCTACTCAAACGGTCAGCTGAAAACATTCCGACGGGTTTCTGTACGGGAAACAGTGTTATTAACACACACACGTTGAAGTCAATCATACTATGAAATTTGCTTTCCATACTCGATCGAGTGTTAGCCTCCCCAAAACTAGTTGAATTTTTGTCACAACTGGGCTTAGTGAACTATTCAGATTTCATTAGAGACTGCTGTTAGTTGGCATGAAACAACGCTAACATGTCGGTATTTGTCCGTACGATGGATGGAAGGCAGAAATGGGGCCCGATACAATTCACAAGAATACTTTATTCAGACGTGCGCATCATATTAGATTTTTTGTCTGTAAATTGAACCAGACACAAGTAAAAAGATTGAAGCAGTTAAAAAAACTTTAAGCCATTGTCCGGTCGATCGATGGTTGGCTATTGCCGTCTTGGTCCCAAAATACCCACGAATCTGTCGATACTACACGTACTTCGTTGTTTCCCACGCTGCAACGGTGTGCACCTAACTGAACCTTTGGTTACGCCATTCGTTACTGGCGTTGCTTGGTCACTTAGGCTCAGGGCTTGTTAGGTCGGTACAGCAACCCGAGTTCGGGCGAATTTGTGGACTACACGGTGGTCGGTAACCTGCCAGGGTGTAATACCATATACGTAGGAAGCCCACCTAAGCACATCATGAGCTCCTCCTCTGATCCACCATCATTTGTGTTAATCTCTTAATAGCGAAGAAGTCGATGAAATATACACACTGCACAACCTGACCTGTTCGCAAGCGGAACGTCCATTCAGCGACGCCAGTGCTGCAGAACCTCGAGGAGTCACCGTTCCAGAAACGAATAGAAAAAATCTCAGAAACGAAGCTCACACCTTTACAAAGTATGCGGTTGACAAAATTGAAGGTTGATTATCCTACTTTCACATTTCCACAGAAAACGGTAAGCGAACTGTTTAAACTGTTTCAGGTTGTCCCCTGAAGTGCGCATACGGTAGGAATACAGGTTTCTACATGTGTATATATGAGGTGGTGTTGGGCTGTTGACCAGGTGGCAGTTAATCCGTTCGCCAAGCTTGAAAATTCGTTTGCAAAAGTTTCGTCATCACAGGGAAAGACACTGTTAGTTCGCGGGTGGGCGGGTCTTTCCTCCAGGTCTATTTTAACCTATATGATTTCCAAAGAGTATTTGAAGTCTATAACCTGACTGGTTGTCAGGAGCTTTGCTCGCGTGCAATTTGATTGGTTGGTTTTGAGTTTATGCTGCATCTCGCTGTTTAGGCCACCTCTTCTGTATAACTCCAAACCCACAGCGTGCTCAAACAGTACTTTTCTGATCAGGTACATCTAGGTGGAAGTAGGATCTTATTAACTTACAAGTAACAGTCAGGAAAGCTAACCTGCTTTTTCTAAAATTACTGTGGGATGAAGCCATACAAGTGAGCATTTTTTGTGTATCTGGACAAGCAGGAAACATACTTGTTTATATATATTTTTTACTATATTTTTACTTTTTGTCGACAGTCTTGGTAGTTTGACTGTTGATCAGTGTGTTTGATACCGACTTTCTCCAACTGGTCTTCAGGATGAAAGTAGTAATCCGGCCTTTAAAGTTTCTACGGGCCTTTTGAATACAGATCATTTTATACCCTTAGGTTTGCCTGTTGTGATATACAGTAACGTATAAGAAAAACCAATGGGACACCTGAGAATCTTTTACGATGTTGTAGTGGCGACGGTCTCGCCATCATCCACCTACCCGATACACAGAGTCGGATTAGCGCCACATCGACCTTTGATTTTATTTACAAAGTTTCCGTTAGGTTGTCCGCAGCTATATAGACCTGGGATTCGAGCCAATACTGTAGCCCATTAGCATGCCGATTTACAAGCCCCTTTTGATTTTAAAGATTTTCTGTTCGGTCAAGCACTGGTTTGGGCAGACAATCGAGTATGCACTCTACGTGACTGAAACACCTTGCCAACGTTGACGAACTCTTTGTTTTTAAATCTGACCTAGTCCAGTTCACTCTTTTCAGTGATTTAAATTGTTCGGAAACGTTTTAGCCAGAAGATGGAGTGCCGTAAATTTTCTCGTTACTCAAACTGTATTGATATCAATGCGTTCAGAGAAGGCATGTTCTATTCGTGGGGCGGTCTCTGGGTGGTTCTATAATGCCTTCGTATCCCGCAGATATGGATCTAGACTAAATTAACGTTATTCACCCCAACAGTAGATATGTTTTACTAGTCCCAAAGGCTCGGTTATTTCTACTTTAAATCTGGGGAAAAGCGATACGTTCAAGGAAAACTGGGCAGCTTACTAAAGCTTCCACGCATTGTGATTGTCCCATGAAGTGTTGAAACAGTTGTGGTTATATCGCACAGTGCATCGGAAGGGGTTGGCCTATAAATAAACGGGAAAATTCGAGTGCTACATGATGCTGTCAGTTAGGTGACCCAGATTGCGCAGGGCAACATACTGATAGGCAGTTGTCCATCCCACTGTACACTGGCCTGAAGAAAACTCATGATCCTAAGGGGATCTGTCAATGACGAATCACTTTATAACCCTCGTCGAAATCTACTTCAGAAAAGACAAGAAGTAAAGCGCTGTCCAATAAAACATATTCACTTAACAAATTACATTGGTGTCAACAAGAGACTCAGCTGAATCTCCCGTCCTATACAAGGCGGGAGAGACTCAGCAGAGTTCCTCCTTATCATCAGAGAAATTTACAGCTGAGTGTAGTTTCCCAGTTGGATTCTATTCGGTGTTTGAATAGCATATGAGTTTGGCAGAAATACTGATTCAACATCTATTTGATGAGATCAAGTCAGCTGAAACCGGTAGCAGGCTGTCGAAGAGTTTTCAACCAACTCATGAGTAGTACGTTCTATCAAGTTTCTTCGTGTAACCAAGCATTCATTGTTCCCATAATACGAACCGACTCTGGTGTGGTTACGGAAATTTTGTAAACTAAGCTAGCGCATGCATTTAGTACCCTGTCCTTTCATAGCCATAGAAAGTTTCCCTGTCGTCTCCAGACAAATCCAAATAGAGAATCAATAGTCACAATATAACTAAACAGGCCGAAATGATGCGTTAAAACTCTTCTATTCACTTCGGCTTGACCCGTGTGGTTAAGGGTTGCTGGAACTCACAGTACTAATTGCAGTTGGTTCACGTAATGAACTATTCTATCGAGGCACTTTACTTTCTTACTCAGCTTTCTGGAAAATTCATCCAAGTAACCTGCAGAACCACAACATAATGGGCTTATGGACAATGTTTGAAAAGACATGCATAAAACAGGTATGTGGAATAAATAAACAGAAGAAAAAATCGCTGCTATTTTTCACCTGACTAATTACATTAGCCTGCCAAGTAATTCACGAATTACTTTAGCGAAGGGACAAATCGGTCAGCAGTTCATGTAGAATGCGGAAATTCGGTAGGCACCTGTTTACCTTGAACTGATACGAGCGTTCCACGAAAGAAATTACGACTTCGAAGCAAGTGAGTTCGTTTGGAATGGAAACTTGCAACATGTGCCCCCAAAGATATTAACAAAATATACGACCCTTAGACCAAAGGTGTTTCCTACTGCTCAGAGGTCTGGAATCGGAAACCCTGAATGAGCATGTGGTAGAAGCTTGGGGGACGAAGAGTGAAGCCAGGAAGTAAGCACCCTTAGAGATTCAAAGTGTCTGGGCATCCGAAAGTAGGGCATGTTGATGGTCAGAACTCCTTAGGTGCATGCATTGTTTGGAGTTCTCTTTATTCGACTGATCAGCTCAACACTTCAAGATTCATTCCTGCTGGGAAACAGACCAGTAAACAACCGTAATTTGAACATATCTCCATGGCACTGCTTTACACCGGGAATCCAGCACGTATTACTAGGCGCTTTTGAATGTCTGCGTTTTGCTGATAAACTGCAACACCCCCCTTTGGTCAGAAAAGTTCAGTTATGTTACTTGGCTGAACTGCAGGAAAATCTCCACTCTGAGAAGGTTTCTAGTAACTATGGAATTTTGGTTGTGATTTCGCCGAATTGTACCTGGAATTGCTACACGACGTCGATGGTGAGTTAACCAAATTACCGGTTACGGTTTATTTACCTTTGGATGGAACCTTAATGAACTAGTGAAACTTCCTTCCAAAGATTAACCAAAAGCCTGGAAGGTTGATGAATCCACTGAGTACGTTAAGCTCCGCGTTCGCTGGAGTCCGAACATTAGAGCAAATGATTTCCGCTTGAAAAAAAACAAAGAATTAGCCGACTTTACACTGTACCCTCTGTCAGACGACCTATATAGGAAGGAAATGCTACGCTCAGCTGCATGCAACATGGATTACGAGCACCAATTCAGTTCCATTGACTTCTTTTCAACCTTTTTGGGGCAGCACATTCTTGTCCTACCATGGCTTGATGGCAAGAATTCTTTTATAGTTCCCACGAAGAAAATTTCTTTATTCCGGTCTCACTAGGGGAAGCCTGATCTATCGCTGAAGACAAGACATTTTATGACCTAGTCCTTAAGAGAAGTCTAATTTCATTGACTCAGCTTGACTGACTGACTGTCAGTTAACCATTTTTTTCATGAGCACAGCTGAAGCACCACCCGGTTACATCAGTAAGCCTCTTTGGACTCCATTTAACTGATATTTCGGCTCGGCTTCACACTCACAACCATGTGTTGCAGTGAAAATTCCGAGCAGAGGAAAATAAAACTCATGAATGGAACGAAAGGGTAAACAATAAAGCAATGTTTATCGAGGTTCCAGCGGTCCGCTATTTTTGTTGTTATGTAAGGGTACGTCTTTGTAACCATGTATCTTCCTTGATGGTTCTCATCGAGGCTTGGACTAGCTCTAGCTCCTGGTGACCTTCCTAGGGGGACTTCCATCCATCATACTGTGCTAGCGCACTTGAATCGTGGACATGCAGTGATATCGGATATCCGTACAAAATGTAAGACTCAATCCAAGGCTCATTAACAATCAAACAATGATAATCTTTCAGCTGTAACACCCTTTCAATGCTAAGCCGCCGAACAACCCGAAAGAAGCTCCAGGGCTAAGATGCTATCAGGTTGCCGAAGTCTACACAGAAAGAATCAAGATGCCAAGGTTGCGTTTGAACCACAAACCTTCCGATCGTTGAGTTCGTGACTTAACCACTTGGTTAACTCGGGTTCAGCCCCATTAATGCTGTTACTCCCTGGATAAAAATAAGTTCATTATCCCAATGTACATTTCGTATGACACTGTTTCTGCTAGTCACAGGAAACATCCTGTGGAGGGAATATTTCCGTCAGCCTAAAGATGTTTCCTTGTGGAGAGTATCGTTCACTCATGAGAAACCATTTAGGGCTAGCCCTGGAGGTTTTTTTTGGACGACACTGACGACCTTAACAAACAGGTCTAGTTCTCATGATGGATAATATATACTAGGAGGTTCTGTCTAAACAAGGGGTGACTATACTATTCTTTGTTATATTCACTGCTACACACTGGATGATTATTGGTCTAACCAGATGGTAAGGACATGAAATGAAGATTTATTGGGTCGGAATTTTTGCTCACTACGGAATGTGACCTTGGCCAATGCCCCAGCTGCTGATAGTGTTGTCCACGTGCCATTCATAATTCTCATCCAAACTGTACGGAATATGTTCGTTAAATGAACGTATAACCCAAGAAGACGCATATAGATAGTCGATACCATATCCTCAGGAACTTGAGCGGTGTTACATAGACCGATGGACTGATCAGGTACGTCCCCCCATAGGATTGTGCGGCGTAGCATACTCAAGTATACAGGGCTTTCTGGTGGTCACCTTGAAGCTGGCCGACTACCACCTCTATAAGAATGGTGTCGCTTTACATTGACAGCATTTACAGACATGATGCATAGGCAATAACTTGGTCATGGGTAGATTGTGAGCAATCTGCCAGCAGTTTCCAGACCACTGATTAAGTGCTTGCTAACACATGTGGCAGCGAAATGTCCATGGTTGCCGAAACAGGATGAACGGCTGAACACGAAACCAAACTACCATACAACTACCATACGTCAATGCATTAAAGCCGATTGTTTGCAGTGCGGCCGCCAAAAACGAATAAAGATTGTAATGACGTCGCTCGCTGACATTGGTTGAAGAGCTGTTAACAAGTCCAGTCGGGCTGAGGAGGTTGAAGGACTGGTCAACCGTAGAGTGGTTGTCCCAGCAGAACTGACGATGTATTCTGATGTCAGACAACATCATCTGTTTAGAGCCTCTAAAGCTTGTAGTACACCGTGTGGATGAAGGTAAATCCGACTAACCGCGAAGTGGTTGCCAAGGTCGTTAGCTCATACGGTGACGTCAGCGCCGCGGTAGAACCGAAGACCGGTTACAGTTTCACACCAGACAAATGGTCAGGAGGTTTCTGACAACTGTGGTGCTCCAGGTATAGGTCTGACGTCACATCACATGGCGGCAATCTTAACACAAGCCTGTGTACCATTTCACTAGTTTTCACGGCGAAGAGTGATAATTGACTGGCTTGCCCCATCCATAAATTTTCGGCAAGTCACCAAGTTTATGCGTCACTTGAATGAATTGGAGCCTAATTTGAGGTCACTGAAAAACAAACCTATAGAACCTGGAACCCAGCTGAATCTCTCGTTTATGATGTTTTTAATAACACCATAAACGAGGGATTCAGCTGGGTTCCGGGTGAGTCCCCCTCGAAACCAAACTGATATGCAAATGAGTCGAAATCTGTCCAATTTGGGTTCAAGAAGAACAGAAGGTTGACGGAAACTCGAGGGCTGGGGTTTCGATGAGCCTCACGAAGGGCGAAACCGGTCGTGGATCTTTTCCAGATAAGCCCCGCCAAAAAATTAACCCCCGCCACCCAAAAAAGATTAGAAAAAAGAGGATATGAAATTTGTACTTTTAGTTTTCAATGAAGAGGGTGAAATTGGGACATGTCATTAATAGTTTGCATGAAAAGGTCCGTTTTTCGATACCTTTGCCTCCAAACGAACTCACACAAGTAGCTGTCCAATAAAGATCGGTGTGTGCCGCATTGGCGTTTATTCTGCATCTTGTAGACGTGCCAAAGAGATTCGATGGTTTGTGTGAGCTGTAGTTGTTGGATCCACAAAGTTTTCGGTGTGATTAATCGTTTCATGAGTATAATTCATATCAATCATCGTTTCAATTCCTTGGTATAATGCCCAAATATCGGAGATGATGATTGAGCCGGGAGCGATGCAGGCCTGGATTGTGTCCATCAAAGTGGCCGCAGTTCGATCTGGCACTGCATACATGAACACCTGTTTAGTTTCCCGGCAGATCCCTCCGAAAATCCACTGCTGGGGAAGGACTCACCCTGCGTGGTTTTTACGGCGAGATATTAGAGTTTCATCGATCTCGACTTGTAGACCTGGGCCGCCGATAACTATTGGAGTCTGCAAAAGCCGCCAAATTTTTGGACCAGCAATAAATGGATAGAATTACTTTCCTAAACTCCATCCTAAACCGTTCCAGCAAAGTCCTCTTCCGAAGGCCGATTTCTTGCTGACACTGTCTGGCATTACACCTCCACCTGTCAGAAACAGTTGAAAGTGTCATTTGGTGGCCATTGTTGCATAAACGTTGCTGATGGACACTCCGTGGCTTTGCAAAAAGCGTATTGCCATCTCCTTGTCAGGAACGAGAGTTGAAAGCGTCAGAAAGTTCATTTAAGGTTTTACTTCCGAACGGGGAAACTTTTTGCACAAAATGAGCCTAGATACGGATACGGAATTGTTTTCATCAAAAATAGGTCAAGGTTGTATGCCTACATTAAATTGGAACTGGCAAAATGTGGCCGGGCTTAACTTTTGGCACATGCAATTTTTGCAATAATGGCGGGGCTTATCCGGGAAAGATCCCCAGTCGTGGGCTGGTAAAGAGATTTTAGCAACCTTATGTGTAGTGTATTAAACCTATGGACACTTCGCAAAGGAAGAAATGCTTGCTCCCGGAGGAAACCCTGTTGATCAAGTCATAACAATAGGTCAAGTTGCCGACGCAATCGCTTTCCGGCTTGTCCTTCGGCAATCAGTTCATGCATCTTCAGTGAACGAGGCTGGAAAGAAGGAACTGCTAGTTTGGAAAATTCGCAAAAATGGTCGTTTGAGGGAAGTAATCCTCTAGCGATTTTGTTCCGCCTCGGTCTGACCAGACGGATGTAACAGGAATCGACCATGTATATTGAGTTCAAATTTCACACTGTTAACCCTAATCACCGAGTGGCCTCCGTTTTTCTTATGTGCGCACGGTTCCGTTGCTTTTCGCTCTGTCAAAATTCGTTAGAAGTCTGACTACTAGTCAGGGTTCTCTTTGACCTCTCAGGTTTTCAAGGAGGATATGATTATGCCATCTTGAGGTTCAAAAAAAGTTGATGAAAATTAAAATATTCGGGATCTCTGAAATCTGTGAGCAAAAGTGTGAAGAGCGTTGAAGTCACAGTTGATCGGTCCAAGTGGCCAACGGCCACAAGAGCAGACCATGGAAATCTCAGTGCGTGTGGGAACGCTTTCTGAATGCACAAACTCGAATGAATCATAATCGCCTCAAATGTGGCTAGACATTGATCCTAGACGGATAGATGGGTGCCTGGTGCACTATTCTAAACGCAGCATTAGAATTAGTCATGTGACCATTATCAACCAAGTGAGCCAAAGCTACAATGGTAATTGACATTCTCTAACAGGTGTCAGGCCAAACGGTAGTGCTGCTTTATTCTCTTGCCTAAATGCCCTGTCACGCGTCCCATGTATTCTGCTGTACAACGTCCGTCATATTCAAACTCATTATCTCTTTGGAGAGATGTACACTGCTGGTGATTCTCAACAGGGATGAAGCGGCTGTACAATAACTGTGGGATTTTCGGCGTAGATTGAATTATTTTACCAGAAGAAATCTCCATTGGGAAATTCACGGATCTCCTACTACCAGCCTGACGGAATACTACCAAGTTACCTGTAAGCAACTTAACCGGGTTATTTAACGACGCCCTAGAAAACTCGCTTGGTGTCGTGCTGGGACTGGCGCGGTATTATGCCGAAATTGAAAGGATGTGGCGGACGAAACCGGTCTCCCAATGACAACCAGGTAAGTGTTATTGGTGTTCATTGTGAGGCCATCAAGATCAAGCCGGATAATCTCTTGCGACAGGCCACTGCGTGTCCACTCACCGGTTTTCTTTCATACACATATACATAAATATACTTGAAAATGATGCTCCTCTAGGGAGCACACCCTTTAAGCCTCATTTCTTCAGTTTTTTTCGGCACAGAAAATTACGTGGCGAAATATCACCAGAGACGTCGTCATGCGGATGAAGGTAATCTATGCCGATAAGCCAAGAAGTACTGTTTCATTGTAACTGGGAGTCACGAGCATTGTGCGTCTCAGGAGGAGTTTCGAACCTCCAAACTCCCGGCTAGCAGTTGAACACTCAACTATTCATCCACGAACGGTTGACGGGCAATGTGGTTAGTTCGGACGTAGACAGGATATAGCCCCGCCCCTCCTTCAATCATGAAAATCAACTCACGTGATCTCGTGCACACTGACAGCTTGTTGATGAGGTGCAACTTCTCAGACTGGAACTTCACGAAACTTGTGAATTAATAATTCTTCTGAGCTATTTGTAGTTTGTTGGCAGCGTGGAGGCGTTTAAAAATGTGCTTCTAGATAGTTTGCATCTAGGCAACTTGCCCCATCGTTGAGCAAAAAAGTTCGTTAGGAAGGAATCTGAACGACTGAAACCTACCCATAATTCAAAGTACGCATTTTGTGGAACTATATATAAGCTCACCACTAACATCTTCCGCTGAGTTTTTATTTTTTGTGCGCGGTAGCCATGAAGAAAGTTGTAGTTTTCGGCGAAATCCCATTTAGTTTTTATTCGGAAGGCATTCAAAACTCTCTGGAACCCTCAGAATAGAAGTCTGAATTCTCACCTATGAAATATGAACGTAGGATGCGGTGCTTCGTCATGTAAAATGATTTTCATCACAATTCTCTGCTTTTTACGAATCGCGCAGTATGAATCGTATAAAAAGATGACTTATCGTCAATAGTTGAGTCTGGAAGTCACCCTTAATTTCACCGTTCATTGATCGGTGGCACCATTGGTGTCCAGATCGGCAAATGGATGTTCTCGCTCCCTGAACAACCAAAGCCGCAGTGTGCGCTATTTTGACGAATTCGGTGCTTTTCTACCGACCCAGGTAAGTCCAATTTAATAACAAGCAAGTATGATACATTCAGCCACCAGAATCACTCACAAAAAGTAGTCCTTCGGAAAAGCGTCATTCTTCTGGAGTTTCTACTTCAGGGTCATCCGTCATACAGGCCGAAGTGAGTGGTCGTGTCGGAGGGCGATAACCACGTGGAAGAAGGCAATCACCACCTCCCACTGGAGCCATCTATTTTTCGAGAAATACTGCTGTTAATCAAGTCTGGATCATGATTTTAGATAGCACATTGATACCGATCATACGCACTTGTTGGTTTTACATGCCGGACACGTAGCAGTGATACTAGCATTGTTCGCACAGTGGCGACTTATTTGATCGAAAAGTGACGATTTGAACGCAGCTCAATTCCTTCCAAAAGCCTTCGTGCCACAGACGTTAGTGAACGCATTTTTGTTAGCTCGGCTGCTTATGACCAGTTTTTGCGGTCTAGTAAAAACCCCACTCCATCTACATGCCTGCCTCACAAATGAAACGTGGAACCGGTATTATCATTTGTATCCCCGTTCGTATGCATTCATCACCTAAGGAGAAAGGTTAACAACAGTCTAATGCCGAATGTATCTTAAATAAATCACCCGGTTTCTCGTTCATGCATCCAGGAATTTCCGATCCACTCAGCCCACTAAATGAGCTCGAGATGGCTCAGTGGTAAGGGCAAAAATTACTACCCGAAATGCATCCAACCGCGGCATTTCGACTGTTCCTTGCTAGGCTTGGGCCACCTGGCAGATGTCGGCCGTCGTGCTTCCTTCAGATGGTATGGCGGCTGGGCACCGAAAGGGCGCTACAGCTGAGCGAGCGTTACAGCTGAACGACGGCTGAGAGTCGATGACCCTCCTCCACATATTTCGAAATAACGGAGCGCTCGGTGACTTTTATAGACGGGTCACATGGAACCTTGTCGGCGTACAAAGGGATCACATCTACGCGAGGTTTTGAGCTCAAAACAGGTCGAGCCTGTCACTCAGACATACCTGGCAAATCAATCAGGACAGATTAACTTCAACACCACTACTAAACTGCCTATGAACAACTCATACATGCCACATCTTTGATGTACACAAACTGATTAGGTTACCGACACTCTCATTTACGAACATGGATATACATACGGTGCCATGGCCGATATCTCGTCTACAATTTAGTTGAAATCTTCAGACTTGCTCAGGATTCTAGTATTGAAACTAAGTCCTCATTCCCGCTGAGTTTATGTGATACTTCCTTGTAGATGGACCGCCTAGGGGAGTTGTGCTAAAGTGACATTTCGTGGGAGATGATATCCCCTCAAGGAAAGTCACTCCTAAGCATGGTCTCTTCAGAGAGGGATAATTGCAACCTCTAATCTAATTACACATTCAGTTCATGTCCAACTTGCAAGAGTTCGCAACGCAAAACCGCTTTGGCGTTTACACATTCCCGGACCTCTGATGTTCCATTCCACATTACCGGTATCCAGCGAGCTTAACTATCGGTATGGACCACAATTTGATGAAGGCATTCACTAATTGGCTGATCCGTTTGGTAACTTGCTTTACCTAATATGTTAAGCCTCATGGTATGTGAGTCTGATATGAGCATGATATATTAAGCCTCATGCCCTATCCATATCACCGAGTGAGGAAATATCATGGCTGCTTCCTTGGGGACGCACCCTTCCAAAACTTCCTGTTATCCTTCAGGTTGTTGTGTACCTCTGTGAGCAGGTTCTTCGTAGGCCAGTAAGGGATGGATCACTACGTACACAGTCGATTTCGGCTAACTAAACTTCCTGTATTCGGCCACTAGATGGAGACGTCCACTCTACATGAAAACTCCAACTTAGAAGGCAACGATCATACTGAACCCCAATATAAATATGCATATTCCAGAAGCAAAAGACGACGGGTGATACCTATTAAATCTTATCAGTGGACCACATGAACACATCGGTAGCGAGGACTTACCAAAGCATCCATAGTCAACATAGATACATGCATTTTCCGTCAAAACTCGCAAGTCATCATGACTATTTCCGAACACCGGAGTAATTTCTGTCAATTCCATTCTACCAACCAGTGAACGAGTCGGGTCACTCGGGCACACGCAGTCGACATGGCAGTTAGCCAATCAGCAGGCAGTCCCAATTGTTATTCGTCCATGAAATGACCAATAGGCTCAATCGATCGCTAGTCAACCGGAAAATCAGTATAAATACGGGCACATTTCCTGAGGCTAAGACCCTTGAACATAACAACCACAGAAAATTAGTAAATCATCATTATGTCGCCTTTCGCACGAATTCTCCTGCAACTCGCCACTGTCCTACTATGCGCCCTGACCATATACTCTTCCGTGATTCGGCCCTCAGCTGGCCCGGGGAAATATCGAGTCCGACGAGCTGCCTACCCAGATCCTTCATTTCTACGGGACCATTTTTCACTCTCCAAGGTACCCCGAAGACCGACGGCCGAATCGATCGAAGTCGTACCAGACCCGTCCAATGTGGATGCACTGTCCGAAGTATGGCGTTCACGCGGATGCGAATACAAATGCCGGTTGAAATGTACTACTTACTGTGTTCAGTCTTGTCTTTCAATTTGCTGAAGGCACTTTTGCCCAAGCAGCACCTACTGCAACACCTGCTCAGTATGAACACGTGTCTGAAAAAACAAGGAAACAGTTCTCTTGTTGCTGTTAATATTATTATTATTACTATTGTAATTACCAGACTCGCATGGTGCCGTTCATTAGTGCATATCAATTTCCCATCTTATCACCTTATTGTGTACTTAATATATGGTATTTCTCAAATCATGCAGCGTTTTTTGGCGGCCAGAACACTTATCGGTGTATTTGGAAATGGCTGACGTTGCGGACCTAGTATGAAGACAAAAAATGATAACCCGAGGAAGGTAGATTAAGCGAAGGCCGCGATGTTGAAAATCATCTGGGAGAAAAGCAGTGAAAATTTCACATAGTCACCATATTTGTAGGAGAGATTTGCAAGAGGAGAAGCAGCATGTAAACTGAAAGTTACTCTTGCGTTTTAAATAAAGAAGTAGGAACTTTTGGATTGAGCCCACGAATCAAATTTGAATGTTTAAAAGCCAGGCTGAGCTAATTGCGTGGAATCCCAACACATCAAGCGATATGAAGATAAGGCTGCAAAATTCTGTAGGGGAAAAAGGATCCCTACGTATTTTCAATCTTCGGCGGAACAGATTTTTTGAGGTAACATTGTCAAAAACAACCTCGTGCCTGACTGATAACGGCAAATGAAGGCTAAGAAAGTTCAGAATATTCATCCGGAAGTCTGGTCATAAAATGAGTTGTTGTTGTTTTTGGTGTCTAGTCAGGTCATCAGAACCGTCCATCAGTCTTCAAACATGTTGCGGTAAAGATTTAGTTATCAGCGCATCATGTTTTTACGTATACTACCTTCCCCACATACATCATAATGCAATCATGTGCCTCATGTTTACAAACTTCCGTGCGTGTGCACGGTAGTTCGCACTCAGTAGATTGCCACTTGACTGTGTGCTGGTTGTGAACCATCTTTGACGAGTCGGATCACGCAGTGACTGCGTGATATCCGAAAATTAACCTACGCGATGACTGGAAGGTTACCGCAGCCGTAGCGAGGCACAGAACCCTGGTGTTCGTTCCATCTCGGCCAATCATTGCAGCATGGTGTTCTGGATCAATGTTGTCATAATCGCGGGTTTGATTGAATCGGTGTCCGACAGTTTTCACATAGTTCGATTCAACTTTTCTAGTTGACACCATCCATAAGTGGGTTTGGGTGTGTCTCGTGTAGACACCGCGGAAATTCAGCTAACCCCCCAAATGCACTGACAGCCTTTATCATACCAAACCAACTAGACCACAAAGCTGCGCTTCTTTTCACCGTTCATTACTGTCTACAGATCGTCAAAGTCTCAGAGAAATTGCTTTAAATTCTCGCGACCGAGTTTCACCCTAGTAAAGGTTTCCCTCAGTTGTCGCGTCCAGCTAACCAAATCGTGAAGGAAAAACTAAAGGTGTTGTTAACCTATTTGTTCCCTTTACGCGTACAGGTGAGAATAAATTTACGGTTACATCCTGAAACTTAGTCAGCCGGCAAAAAGAAAACTGTCGGAAAAACGGACAAGACTAGGGAACATCATTAGGACTGAAAAACAGTCGGGATCTAGTCAGTACTGGTAGGATCCCAAGAAGCCAACCCACATGAGAACGTTCGCCCTTGGGGAGCTTATAGTGGTACGGTATGTTACCTTTTATGTGCTGGTTTTAGCCTGTTAACCAGGCTCTTATCGACCCATTTCTAGGACTGTCAACTCCATGACACCCACCTGATGAGATTCACTATGGGAGAAGGGTCTTGGTTAACTGTTTTTCAAGATTCATTCAAAGGCTTGTAGCAAATCAAAGAAACGGAGTAAACCTACAGAGACTCCGTTTATTGTGGAACACCAGTTCACTACTCCTCAGAATGATCTAGAAAGTTCCGTCCTCTGAGATGCTTTGATTGCTTATCAGACGACGTTTAAATACGTCTCTTGGCATTCTCTAAACAGGCAACGCCAAAATCCCGTGATTTGCAATCACGATTTCTTCCAGTGGGTAAAGTTACTGTATGGTGAAGCTCTGTACATCTGTTTCATCCCCGCTGTGGATCATCAGCAGGCCGCATCTCATAAATCTCTAAGAAGATTCGAACTTTGAGTCTGAAATAGCTTAACGGTTAAGGTGCGAATCGTTGACCAGAAGTGAACCCAACCTGGGCATCTCGACTGCTCTATTCAAGGCCTTGGAAAACGGATACTGAGTCATCGTGCTTCTTTCGGGTAGCATGATAGCTAAGCACCGAATGGTTGTTATAGCTGAATGACTGTTTTTTTCGTTCATTATTTTTACTGGAAAGAGGGCCACTCAAACTTCGCTATTCCATAGTCATTCAAAAAGGCCTCAAAAAAGCTCCAGAAGATCTGGCAATGTCTCTTTATGTCGAAAGTCAGCCGCATGGTCGTTGCTTCTTGTACACCTGCTGGTTTCTCCACTCTCGAAATGACTGGATAGCAGTTATGCCAAAGAAATATGCTTCATAACGGAAGCCTTCTTAGGCTTCATACATGATGATTAGACGGTTGTTTATGGGCGCCGAGTGGAAATTACCGAGGAAGACACAAAAACACGTAGCATCATGTTATTTTGCAGGAGATTACCGCAACTTTGACGGCTAGGCCAGTCAGCTCAGACAACAGACCAACCGCCAATACAAGATGATCTTTAAGTAGAAAACATATCATCAATTTGTTTTCTCTGAAACTCTGCAATACAGCTACCAAGTGTGATGGGTCCATTGAGAATAGGGTAATCAGTATTCCTCCAGGATAAACTTTAACTGGCATAGTTTCTCCCAATAATTCATGTCCTTCTTCGATAGCTGATAGATATTTCTACCAGTGCAGAAAGTATATTCTTCCAAGCTTCCTTTGTATTCCACTGAAGAAAGGTAGTGAATTAAAGCTACCGACCGTGGGTCATAAAACACTATTTGGAATCCAACTGGCTAATAAATTTCTGATGTTCCTGCCTCATTTATACTGATCCTCGGGAAATTTGAAAAGCTATGTTCGTCAGTATCCGACATATAAAACAAACTCGGAAGTCCCATAGTAAATGTTATGGTTGTACGAGGGCTGGGATACTGCCAGGGGGCCCACACCTAGACAGGAGGGCGGTTAGAGTCCTCAACCGAACTCTTTGGCTCAAAAGCCTAACCGCAAGGCAACGTTGTTGGGCTGGAAATGCAAGTGCATTACCATTTTTACGAAAAACGTCGCCACACATGTTCCATTGACCAACCTTGTATGAGAGACTGTGAGTGTCGCACGGACACCCCCCAGTATAGCTCAGTGGATCACCGAGGTACACAAACCGCCACACCACGGTAAGGTCCAGTCTTTTCGTGACGACCCAGTCTCCTCGTAACGGAGTTGAAGAACCATAGTTCCTATACACAGTAACTGGGGTTACAACTAATGTAGTCGGAATATCTTTTGTGGCACAAGTCATCTAAAGTCTCTTTTAGTAGAAGGCTGTTACCGTTAGGTATACCCATGAAGGTGAAATGTATTATGCTTGAGACTGTCAAAAACGACCGAAATTCTAGGATTTTACCGTTTTTATTTACGAACAGTGAGTTTTCGCTTCTATGTGCACATTGATGAAACAACTTTCATGGAATTTAGCTCACGACCATCTATAGTGTGACTTCGTCACTGATACAACCTACAGTATTCTCGCTACATTCGAGCAGTTCTCAGATACGCCCTTCAAAAGAGTGAATCTATGTATAAACCCGAGAACAATCACAATCATTCGAGTCAGTGGGTAAGGAAGCATATGCGAACTTTTATTTATCTTGCCAACGCCAGATGCGAAAATGGGAGGGACAGGTGCTACGAAGAAGGCATCAAACCACATAAATGTGGAGGAAAAGCTTGAGCGGGAAAAATGGTAAAACTAAAAAAGGGATGTTTAGCGCAGGTAATGCGAGTATTGGTCTTACAAATGCATCAAACTCCCCCCCCAAAGAGGTAGTGTTCTTTTCAGACAACTTGTTTGGAGGAACAATTTGAGAAACCGCTGGATTTCACTTATCGTTTTCAAAGCTTGGACAACCTGGAAGCACGTCGTCTCCGGGTATTTCATAGGTCTGTATGGAAGCTGCCCATTAAAAAAGAACAATGGAACAAAACGAATTTAGTCAACCAACGAATTTTCACGAAGTTGAATGAAGATAACTGAATAGGAGGATTAAATGAAGGCGGCATACACCGGTTTTATCACAATTTAGGTCTGCGATACCCAGTAGGCAGAATAATGAATCGGTCTGTCTCTACCTGAACGCTATCAGAACAGTACTTGGTCGTAATTAAAACTGAATATAAAGTGGCTTGTACGTGTCGTTTCAGGCAAGGAAAAGTCTGCTACTGACTACACATGAACTGACGTTTGCAACAGGATGGACAAAACTGTCTGGTACTTACTGAGGTATATTCTGTGGGAGAGGGAGAAAGAGGAGCGACTCCGGGTTCCCAACAAAAAGCACTGTAACGCCGTCAGATGCGCAAATACCCTCCCAACAACATTCACAGCACAGAAGGAATAGGTGGTATGTATGTAGCCAAATGCGATGGTTTCCAACTTGGGGGGTTGTCGCTTACTCAGTTTACACAGACTAGACCAAAAAGAAAATAACCCTGGATATTCAGCTTCAACTGTGCCGCAGGCTCTGATTACTCGGTAAAATGGGTCAGGAATAGTGGGTGACACTGTCGTGGACTCTCAACCTTTGTTGCTTCTGTTTGGATGCAAAACTCAGTACTCAGAATCTTAGTTTCATTTCAAAGAACAAAAGCCTTCTCTCAGAGAAAATCTCTTCCTTCTCGTACACTGTCTGTATTCGGATCGGCAACGCACAGACACACTGAAATGAGCCAGTCACATAAAAGTGCAAAGGAGAGTCACATCTATCCTGTTGGGGAAGAATGTCTACAACTTCGACTGTAAAGCTCACCTTCAAACCTTGAAACCACTGGAGCAGTGAATTTTATTTAATCTAGAGATTTTATTGTGAAATTTATCCTGTCATTGAGGTCACTTCATGCTTAGAGGGAGAGGATCATGGTAAGGCTGTCTAATCTGTGTTCAGAATAATCAACTATGTGCACTTTGCAACCCCCTGGGAAGATTCGAATTGGTGGCCTTCCAGGCAGTATTTGACCACCTTACCGCTTCATCGCAAGTTTTTGACCAGAATTCGCACTTGTTTACTTTTCCCCACGAGGCATTTCGAAGAGGTGATAGTGGTCTATCTTTGAATATGCTCTTTCGTTTTTCACACGTCTCGGTGCACGTGATCATTTTCTCAACTTCTTCAATCCAATCCGACTCTGTTTTAGAGTCTTCTGACATAGGGCCCAAGCAAAACGAATAGTAGGCGAAAAAACTACCAAACTCATTCTGAGGTTAATGCACTCATTTTCCACACCTCGAATTTAGCCAAGATACATCACATTTGAGTGTTCGTAGGGGACACCCATGATATTAATGTTCGCTCCGCTTGACTTTGTAAGGACTTGACTCGGCTGTGAGAAGCGCAGCAACAGAAGGAAGTAGCAAGCCGGACCTGACTTGTCTCTTGTCACCTGTGCAGTGTTTGAGTGATCACACTACCGACCATCGAGTAGTATTCGGCCATGCTCAGACTCGATCCAGCTTGATCCATATTCCCATGATACGGGGATCGATTAGTTTTGGTGTTTGAGTGACCATCCAATAACCACCATCGCTGTCTGAAATATCGAGTTCAGGATAGAAAGTGGATGTCTTGTTCATATGACCTACCTCATACAAAAGGGGAATATCTGTCACTGGGATAAGACGAGTTATCCTGTTAGTCGTGGTGCGAGCATGCGTGTTGACCACAGAGGACAACTTCACAGGAACGTATTCAATAGGAAACTCCAATATTGTGTCCCCACCCAGAATCCTTACAAGTGAACTAGAGCACAGCCACCAATTCTTGGCTTGGGGCAGTAGCCTACATGCTGCAAGGCATGAATATATATATATACATATATTTATATACATACATTCGTCCAAATTAGTACCCATGCCCTGGACTGTAGGTGTCGAACAGATTTGGTTTGAAACTTCCACGGGTATATTCAGCCGCTTGAAACTAAAGAATTTGACCGGACTTGTAGCCAAAATGCGAGACTTTTTAATCACCATCTTTGTTCATCATTTCGACATGAATAAACTGGCACACACTAGCTAACATACAACTACTAGATCCAAACAATCGAAGCTACCGGCACTTGACCCTTAATCAGCGGCATATTTGTCACACTCCGCCACCTCACACCCCCCCTCCGGTATATACGAGTGTCTCCGAGGCAGACAAACATTTGGTATCGGTGGCCGCAGACCGGCAGACCCATCTGGATTTCAAATGTTTTTGCTACGGTTGTTAAGGTCATTGATTTCAGTTCAAGCTCTGAGGCACGAGACGCGACAAATATTTGTTCGGTTTGATCTTGTTTAGTTTGCGGGGTAATAGTTAACAACAACGCTCCGGTGGCCTCAGTTCACCGGCAGGGGCCTGGATCCGTCGGCACGCGCGGGCGCCTTCGTGCGCGTCTGCTTTCAAGGTGTCAACTGATCAAGCGACAATGTCCTTATGATACTATTCTCTCAGGTGGAGAATTATCAACTGTGGCTCAAAATCGAGTTGAAATGTGACAGGGGACAAATTCACTTTGCAAATATAGACTGGAAGTGCTGATCAGGAGAGACGATTGTATCAGTGGTAATGGTTAGAATTCCAGTCGCTGGATTGCTGTCAACAGTTTGAAGGGAACAGAAGAGCAAGATACTCTAGACTACTTAGATAAATGTTGGAGCTTGTCCTTGAAGGCAGGTTAAGCTGTTCCATTCTTTGGAGACTTCAGAAAAGTGCGAATCCATAGGGGAATCCCTAGGTTAATAATTGATTTGGCATTCGTCCACTTAATAAAGTAACTGCACCCACACACAGCATTGTGACATCCTGCCATCACACACCTTTTTTGTTCGATGACTGTCCAGTATTGTGCTTGATTTCTGTATTCCATTCGCTGGATAATTGGTACCAAGTTTCGTCGGCTGATGACTGTTCAGCGTATCTGCATCGGCATCGGGCGGCATTTTCTTGCACGCCTTTATTTTACACAGTCTAGCTCAGTGGTTCACTCACTTAAAGCATCCAGCTGTTCCTTCGACTTTTAGGTTCAACACTGGCAGTCACAACGTCAGCCACCGATTGCTTAACTTCTTAGGACACTGGGTATTCTCTAAGTCCATAAAAAACATCTGTTCTGTGCCAATTTCAGAATACCGCTTGGTCGATTAGGTTCGTTAGCTTTTGCCTATTCGTCGGTCGAACGACTGCCAGCAACATTAGAGGCGTAGTGGCTGGCATCTCACTAGATCGGATCCAGGGGAAATTCGCTTGGCTGAGCTTTCAACCCTGTTGCGATTATCAACTCACTTACTCTCGATTTCTCTAAATCCTTAAATAATCTTTTAATGTCTGCTAGTTACCTCCGAACTTTATCATCGACTGAGCAACTGGTTGGCCAGAGTCCATATCTTCAACTGTGAATTTGAATTTGGCCCCATAAACGACACCTCCAATTTTGAAGCTTCAGCTCCTTGACTATGGGTTTATTTTCCTTCCCTGTTTTACGCGTCGAAAGCCGTTCGAACCATTTCGACTTTCCGTAAATGTGGCGTTCGTCCTTGAGTCCACAAATTAGTTTGTCTACCTCAATCGTACACTGAGTTCATCATTGCAGCTGTTGTCTTTATTAGCACTGTACAGCACAGTATTACTTCTGGCCTAGACTGAGTATTCAAGAAACTATTTTGATGTGTTTCAGTTCATTGGTAGATCCCCGAAACAGTTTGCTAACCTGCGTTTGCAGAGTATCAAACGCCGAGGCGAGTACTATTATGTTGTTGACACGCAGTTTCTCCGCAGGAAGTATCGCTAGCTTTGGGAGGACTTGGACCAGGAGTGGTAGTAGACGCTTTCCCAGAAAGGGAACTTGTTCTCGGAATATCACTGATTTATAGAGAAGTTAAGTTGCTACAATTTCATCTAAATCCCGCGTCCAGCAGTAACACGGGGAAAACATTCCTTCGGATTTCAGAAGATTCGAACACTGTTCGGACAGGGATGTTTCCGAGTAGAGTATCCGACGTTCAATGCTATCTAGGTTTGACATCAGACGAAGTCCAGAAAACCCTCGAACGAAGAAGAAACACTTGGTTTTGGGGTGACAAATGCAAATATCAGGTTTTACAGGTTTCCACGAGACTTATTGGGGATAAAGGATATGCTACCTTGGTGTTAGTCGGCGACAGTCATCATAGCTGCCGAAGATATTTTTCACATTCATTGCTAAAGAGCTCTTTGCGCTCGCGATGAAAACGAGGAAGTTCTCGGCCGTTGTGTCTCACCGTCCCTCTAGGCCTACGAAGGATGCGTAGGATGCATTTTGGAGGAAAGGGCCTCACCCGCACTCGTCGTTTCTTATCGCATCTACGACCGTGTTACACACCTCAAACTAGTATGTGGGCACTGTTGGTAGTTTCGGTGTGTTTACTGTCTGGTAATAAGGTGACGGTGGATCCACTGAGCGAGCTTGGTGAACGAGATTGAGTACGCTGATTGTGTCCTCTACCATGGTGGCGAAACGCTTGCAAGCCGGTTTCCAATCTGGGCAAATACTTCAGCAACGACCTGAATAAAACCTAATGGCACAAAAGGCACAAAAACCACTCTATCCATTTTTGAAAGTCACAGGCGCCATAGGCTCGCTTAAGTTCTATCTGGACTAGTTGATCAAACTCTAGTTTCAAACCAATAGTAACTGGAACCTGCACGATATCCCGTGGATTCGGTGGATCATGTTAACTTTGGACTCCAGTGGCCACTGTAGCTATGTTTTTCACCGTTCTCGGTAGTTTCTACAGACTTCACCCCCAAGCAAAAGCCCAGGAACTCTAGTGTAACCTTATCTCGCTTTTTTAAAGGATGTCCTAAATAATGAACTTAAATGTCTATAGGTAATTCACTACTCATAGGGTTGCTGAAAAGTCTTCGACAGCCCACGACCGGTTTCGCCCTTCTTGTGGCTCATCAGGTAGGGGCAGTCCCCGAGTTTCCTCAACCTTATGTTCTACTTGAGTAGTGCATTACTTATGTACATGTATCGCAATATCTCGAATATCGTAGCAACTGGAACATGAGGCGGCCTGGTGCAGCACATTCAGTTGCCTGGAAACATCACAAACGGAAGATTCAGCTGGGTTCCAGGTGAGTCTCTCGCAAAACCAAATTGATTTGCAAATTAGTGTATTTCTCGAAATTGAATGTCATTAAAGCTTTCTCAGGTAGTGCGCATCCAATGCCGTCCAGTGGCAAAGGTGGGTAGAAAGCAATCTGAGACTTTGTGGACATCGCGGTGGGCACGTATCAGCGTTGGTCGCTGGGTCGTGATTAGAGCGTTAAGAAACAAGCACAGTTTATAGCCTATCAAGATTTCGGCCGACGTGCAATCACACGGATTTGCGGCACTCGGTGTCTCGCGATAACCGAACAGGGTGGTTCCGCTAACTTCCTCCATTGTCTCCTACCTGCGCCACTTGACAAATTCCCGCCTGAACGTATCGATAAAACGTTCGGTCTGGCCATTGGACTGGAGCGGCGACAAAAATAATCGAATTGGACTGAGACGAGCTGTGAACAATTTTCTGCCCGGAGGAATTCAGGCGAGCCATGTTGGCTAAGAATTTGGAGCAGAGGGATTATTGTAGGGGCTGATGTCACTAAAGATACTGAAAAGATCCCGGGTCGCTTCGATTAGGCGTCGACCAGGGTGCGAAACCAAACCCGGATTCCGACGCGACCCGGCCCTCGGGGTGCCCGGTAAGGAGTCTTGTCCGATTGGAAGCTTTGCTGCCTATTGGCACTTGGAACACTGTCTGCTAATACCCTTGAATTGCCCGTCCATACAAGGCCGGTGAACGTAGCTTGTCAGAACAACCAGAGGGAAAGTCAAGTAGCAGGGCAGGCCAAAGAGATGAGAGAAGGAAGGCGCTCCCGTAAGTCATGGAACAAAAGTCGACCGCAACCACAAAACCTCGGTGACACTAGAGTTTCTGGAGCTTACCAGATGAACTCTTGATCAATAGACCCGAACGAATCATTTGGTTTGGTTACGAATTCGTTTCAAAGCAGATTTGAGACAGATATCAGGGGCGGGTATTGGAAGATGCCAACATGCATCTCTCCGTAGTAAGAAGACCGTTATCCTCTTCGGTGGCTCGATAGTTCTTGATGAGGCTATATAAGCCACGAACTTGGCCGAAATCTTTCGTGCATTGTTGGCGGATCGAGAAGTTGTAAGCCAGAAGCATGGTGATCCAATCAGCGGTTTTGGTGCCATTTTGGTGCCCCGAAATTGACCGCAGTGATCTGCAGTTGGTAACCAAAGTGTAATGCCGGAAGTAGATAAGCTTATGGATATTCTTGGCAGCAAGGCTGACGGCAAAGCCTTCCGTGGCGACCTGTCCGTAATTCTTCCCAGCCGGATCGACCGTTTGTTGGGCGTAACCAAAATCATTCTCAGAGATGTCTGAGAAACAGTGAGACACTCGTGTTGACACCTTAGTTGAGGGCATCGGCAGTGACCCTAACTGGGAACGTTGGTTTGCAGTGCATAATCAAGAAGCCGGGGTTGAGCACTGGGTTTCAGCTTGGAAAATCAAACCTGATGGAGGCGAACTGATGATGTTTTGCTGTGTTGATCTGAAAAGTTGCCAGCAGGCTGAATACTCTGTCAGGCGACTTGAGTTTAAACCAGTTTCTGAATTTTGGTCGGTTTTGGCTAGAAGCTGGATCGGTTGGAGATCGGCATCCGGAGGCTACCTGAGGCCGTCAATGAAGGACAGACATCGGGATAGTTCTTCGATAAGGAAGCAAAATTTGAATTAACAGTGCTCATGATTGACAAGACCAACCCAACTGACGAAGTTGTCGGTGGCACGTCTGATTAGTTGAGGACATTAGAAGTGAATACTGAACAGGAACGTGATATCACCAAAGATCATTGTCAGTCTTAACTATGTCGTCGGATAATCGAGGGCGCGATTTATTAAGGGGGACGTGGTTTATATATATATCGGTTGAATCAGGTTCCTGGAGGAGTAAACGAGCTATGATTTCATCGTCAAGCTTAACCAACCCCAATGCGGGAATGTTTTCTCACTACTTCGACCTTGATAACTTGATTTGTGATATATACAGAGAGCCGGAGATGGTAATAGCCATGTGGCCGCGTGAGACTGGAATTGCGGATAGAGTGGGAGACCTAAGTGACGCAAAGCGATTAACCAGCGTTTCCATGAGCTAAATCTGTGCATACTCAGATCCAACCCAGATGCAGTTGACATAATTAAGCATACTTGAATCGGCTAGGGGGAAAATGGAACGGAACTAGACACACACTCGACAGTCGTTACGGTGGCTTAAATCGGGATTGAAGGACAACTGAAGGGCAACACAAGGGTGAGGCAGAATACGGTTAGCTGCGACGACTTGTGACTTGGTAATGCAGTTGACGCCCTAATACGGATGCTGAAATAGGCTACACACGCAGGGCCAAATCCAAATTCGTTTATTCAATATCGAATAGTCAGTTAGACCCGAAAACTCCCACCTAACACAGGAAGATGTGACTTACAGCCAGGTGGATACCTGCCTCGAAAAGAAAACGAGTCTACATCAAACCCCTCCGTAGTTGTACAGTTTTTATGGTCATGAGGAACCAACTTCGC